>CALNXK010000008.1:2050000-2097500 GCA_942486035.1 Porites lobata
TCCATTGTATTATTTCTATGTTTTCTCCCTCAGGACGCAGCTTCCTTCTCTAATTCGTTTTACTGCGTCTTCAAAACAATTTTAACTTCATTAAACCAGATCACTTTTCCGTAAGCCAAACGTTGTTCCACGGAGAGATTTAAAAACACGTGCCCCTCAAGGTAAAATCCGTTATCTGGTGTCAGAAATGTGACGTATCGGTTGTTACGAGCGCATTGACCTTAGAAAGAAATTCAAAAATTAACCCGTTAAATGTTTAGTGGTAGTTGAATGTTTGATAGTGAAATTAGCCTGAATAGGAGGTGTTTGAACGGAAAGAGAAAAGAGAAATTAGGGCACACGATAGTGCTCACATCTCTTCACGCCGTCCCCACGATCTGAACGCATGAAACAGCTAGACACAGGAGTGCACAAAGGTTTTTGAGTAAGTAGGCTGGGAAACGCCCCTTTTGGCCAAATGTTTCATCTGCTGCGGTTACGATCTTGTCAAGGTGCTATTTGAGGATGGCCTATATTCCAGTTAGCGTGGTAATGATTTCTACCAGTCGGCCGATTAATAGCTAGTTCATTTTAATCAACCGTGCTTCTTACGTTAAGTATTTGAGTAACGGGTCAGAATAATAGAGTCCCTTCTCTTCTTTCTAGCGCGTTTCAGTCACTCTTGTCCGCGTCTTCATTTTCCAACGAAGAGCGCTATATTGCACACTTACTGCATGGGAGCGGCGAGCTAAGTTGAAATTTCTCAAACAAACTCGCAGAATTATCAGAAACCCGAAACCATCAGATGGTAGTCACTGAGTTGTTAAATAAGCGTACTGATCATGATTACTAAAGGACCGGTCATTATTTATCGCCGGCGAAGGGAAGACGGAGGATTTGGGGCTAAACAAGGTGAAATTTAGCCGGTCCCCCCTTTTAATGTTACTCCACTGAAATGTTACTTCACTGAAGTGATTCCCCCTAATAACATTTGATGACTTTCGCGATCCCCCCCCTATGTCTTCATTTTCCAAGCAAATTTTAGTGGTTCCCCCTCTGAATCCTTCAGTTTTCAGTGATCCCCCCTTTTGGGTTCTTAGTTACGACTGATCATCCCCTCTTTTGCTCTCCTGAAAATCAAGTGATCCCCCCAAAAAGCCCCACCCCCCCTCCCACCCCGCTTAGGCGATAAATAATGACCTGTCCCTAATTTTATTGACTTCCTTATTTAAGCCTCGCACAAAAAGCCTAAAGTTTTGCGTGGTGCCGAATTTATGATTAGAAAGCTAACTTTCCTTTTTCTCTACTGCGCTGCGGAAATATGCACCTTTTTCTCAACACTAGTAATTAGTGCTATAGAGGTTGGAGAAACCGGTCTTATATAAGCCACCCTTCTGAGAGTAAATCGTTAATAAAAAAAGTTGTAAATGATCAGAAAGCCATAGAAAAAAAACACTATGCATCTACAGAATAGAGCACACTGGTGCAGCTTTTGCAACTTAAAAGCCCCATAAAACAAATCAACTGCAGCGCAAAAAGGTAGAAATATTTACACATAACAATGGCCCAATATTAACACTGTATTCTTTGTATGTTTTCTCCCTCAAGACGCAGCTTTGATAGAGATATACGGGATTCCTTCCTCAAATTGGTTTATTGTGTCTTCAACAAAATTTAACTTCGTTAAACCAGATTACTTTTCCGGAAGCCAAATTAGGACGTTAATTAGATTTAGAGAATTTCAGCACTGGTTGATACAAAGCGAGATTTTTCCATTTTGTGGGCTCGCCTTTTTTTCGAGCAGTGATATGTAACAACCTCTTCGAGATTCGAGGACGGTGACTGGCCGGTAAAAACGTTGCTTAAAATATGAATGCACGATCTTCACCTACTTTGTCAAATGTGGGCGAACTCTCCGGGAGCTATTTTACTGTGAACCTAATTATGCAACTTCAGAAAAAGGCAAAATAACATTTCTGATCTTCTTAGCTTGTTAACGTCCTCCATAAAGCGTGAAATTATAGGCATTTTTACGTTCTAGCCATGCAGGACGGTAAAAAAAAATGTACATAAAAAAGTGATGTGCAGGCAAGGTTGTCGCTTTGGTAATTAAACCTAGTACTTTTCTGACCGCATTACTCGTTGCCGTCGCCGTGGTCGGATCTCAGGATGTCTATTTTTACATAGGAGTCGGCCGCGGAAAAATATCTACAATTGCTGGCTTTAAAATTACATGAAATTAACCAGAACTCTTGAGAGTCAAGTGACTACTGTAGTTAAAAGCTTCTAAGATACTTTTATTATTAAGAGTCATCAAAAATGAAAATGTTGGTTAGAACACACATCATTTATATCCCCGATCCCAGAAGTATAAAGCTTTAATTGTACTTTCCCTGACTAAAGGAGAGCTGCATCTTTTACCTCCGGCATCGTGATTTGAAAGGTGTATTTGTAACTCTTATTATAAGCCAGCTACGCTAAGTCAGAGAAATATTCCAACGTCGCTTTAATTAAGTGCTGCTCGGGGTACTTAACACTAGCTGTTAAGGCCACACCCTGACAAAAAATACGGATCGCTTCGTGAATAACTTTTAACGAACACTTCACCAGCTGACTTCACTATGCTTTCTTTCAGGCAGTAAATTTAGTGTAACAAACTGAATATTCGTAAGTCAGCTTAATTCCGCAAAAGGTGCTGTAAGTACGCTAAGTAAGTCTCTTGATCTGTTTCTCTGATCGAGTATTTAAACCTCCGCAAAACAATGTCTACTGCATGCAACCTTTCCGAATAAAAAGGCGGTTTCGGGGGTGATCAAGCAATAATCTTGCTTTTGCCTTAGCTTGTACTTGGTCGTTGTAAGCAGTATTACATAAAATGAATCACAATGCGAAGTCTGTCAGAGGCGCCTTCCAGAAAACATTTATCTTAAAGAAAGAGAGCTCTTATTTTGTCTACCTGTGTATTTTTTTTACCTTCAAGTGCAGTTACAATGCAGTTTAGCCAGGCTCCCCAAACAACAAACCCTAGCACCAGTGCTTGCACAGAGAAACAGCAACCTACAGCTGCCATACTGAAGGGCAAGGAAAGAATAACTCCCGAACAGACCGTTGCTTAATACTAGAGACGAAAATACATTCGACCGATTTTAGTAGCCGTCTTTATTCTTGAATATTAATTAGTGTTTAGGCATTTAAAAGTTCTTGTAAATCAGGTTCAAGTTTCAATGATTGTATGTTACAGATGACTGCAAAGCTCATTTTTTTCGTTTCCCTTTTAAATCTCATTTCACAGTTTCATAAGTCATCTGACGCAGACTCATACGCTGCAATTAATCATTGAAGCTAGGAGCTTCATCTGTAGTGGATCACTCTTGGGTATTAAAAAAGACTCAAGATTTTTTTTTCACCTCATTTATTATTATCACTACTATTTCCTTTTCTTTTCAATAGCATGGTTTTTCTTAGTATCTGCTCGTGCCTCTTGTTGAACGTTTGACGAGGAACTTTGTTAGGAGATCAGCCATTTCCATCCTCGCCAAATGTTTTACGTCTAGTCTCGTTTGCTTTTTTTTAACGCCAGATAAAAGCCATAACGTAGAAAATGAGAAAAAAGGATAAGAAAAATGTATTAACCATGAAAGACCCTTTTCAAAGAAACAATTAGCTATCAGGTAACGTAGAAAACGGAGTCTTTTTGTGGTTTGCTTTTTAAAAACTTAAAGTAAAAGTAATTAAGAAATTTTATGTTTTGAGAAAACTGAGAAACTTATATTCGGCCGCCTTTTTATCTGTTTACTTTTTTAGAAAGGATGCGACATTACTTGGACTAAATTATCGTTTGTTTGCATTGCTTAATGATTGTTTGACGCTTCCTTTTTTCGATCCTTTGCATGGAATCACACACTGCCTTGAAAATGGTTTGGATATATTTCTGTTAATCTACATCAAGTTATAAATTTTCATTCACAATCGCTCTTCAGTCATAAGCGCAATTGTTTCTATGACTGAAGTTTTCGAGGCTGACACAAATTTCTAAATGTTAGATAAATAAATATCTACCTGCTTCAAGGTAAATAAAAACTTTGAAATCCTTCAAACAAAGTGGCTCCAAACGTCGTTGATTGCTTAAGATCCAGGTAGGGCATAGTTCAATATCAGTAGAGGTGGAAAATGAGCTCCCTCAAACTGAGTTTCTATTAGAGAATTACAATTTCGACTTGTCAACGGCTTCTCGTTGCAACACAATTTATGAGACTTGCATTAAAACTGGTAAAGCGAAGTTATCTAAACAGGAAATACCCTTTTGAGGGAAAGGAGGAGAGAAAATAAGTTTCAAGTTTCAAGTTTATTGTTTCGCCACAATAGAAAACATAAAGCATTAAGTTTTAAAAGGTTAATGGCGAGGAAGCCCAAGGGAAACCACAATGTGACGTTAAGTCTTGAGAAGCTTCGTAGGTTCCAAGGCTTAATGTGATGAGACTATCTGACGTTTGCGGCCAAGATTCACATTTTGTGTTTTGGTGGCAAAACGTAGTTTGGAGCAGATCGTCAGCTCTAAGTAAAAACACGTTCTTTAGACTGATATAAGCTGCAGATAAAGGCTCCTGTTTCACTTGCGGTCCTGGTTCAAACTTCGGCCAATAAGGAAACCTAAGAAAATTTGGTAATCTATCCATCACGTGACATCAATGACACTGGTAATGACGTGACGTCAATCCATCTGTCCTCACCACAGGGAAGGCAATGTGAAATGTCAAACTTTCTAGCTAGTGTGGGAGCCTGTAACCTGTAATTAACTTGATGATAGACATCAATATTATGGTCATTTGACAGCTGTCAAAACAGGCTATCCGTTGACCAGTGTCACGTGACCGTATCGCGGGCTCAGGTGCCAACTCATCGAGGGCAGGTGTTTTTTTAAGTTTTCCGCTGACCAATTGTTAGCTTTCAATTGATCGCAGGCTCAAGTTTATGTTTTTCAGTCATAGGGCTTTCTTGATCCTAAAGTTATGTATAGATTTGTGGATTCTTTGCAATGGTTTTATAAAGTCCATTGTCTGAAGTAAATTTAAAATACATAAACGGGGCTTCGCTTTTAGCCCTGGCTAAATCTATGTATTAAATACCGTAAATCCTCTGTTAAGCCCCCCGGGGCTCATTTATTTCAAGCCCATTTGTGGGGGGAGTAGCGGACGGTGGGCTTATTTAAGAAGTGGGGGGGCTTAATTAATTTAGATGAGACGAGGGTATCAGTTCTCCACAGGACCCTCCTGTTCTCCATAAAGAACTAGAATACAAAGTGGAAAAGATGATTGGAGGTCATGCAGCCGAGGATCAAAATCCAATCCGAACTTCCAGTTGGAAAATAAACCATCCCGGATCAGTCCACACGAAGTTTTACTGTCGTAATTAATTAATGGAGTCTATCATTTATTAAGGAAGAAAAATTGGGGGAGGGGAGGGGCGCTTAATAGAGAAGGGGCTTATTAGAGGGAGGGGCTTACTTGAGAGGAGGGGCTCAATAGAGGATTTGCGGTAATAATTATTCTTATAATAATAAAGGAAAGTAAATGTTGGTGCTTGTCTAATATTTAAAGACAGACTGCTCCATAACATTGGAGCAGCAATCATAAACGCCCAGTCACCCATTGTCTTCGGCTTCGTTTTTAATGCGCTTCTCGCCAATAGCCGTGTATAGGACAATAAACGTTTATCCCTCGGAGGCATATGCACACTTAGGGCCTGTTTACAAGGAGGTAGAAGAACCCAGTTAGGTAAGGTTATCCTGCTCACTATAATCTCTCGTACGGTCACCCCACCTATCATGTAAACGAGATCAGATCTAAAATGAGGGATCATGCAAACAGGTGGGTTACCCCACCTACCTAAGATTCCCCACCTCCACGTAAACAGGCCCTATATAATGACTGTTAGTGCTTTTTGTTGTTGATGTTTGTTTTATTTGTCTCATCATTTTTTGATGTCACAAAGTAGAAAAAAAGACGCTGCTGGGGCCTGTTTCTCGAAAGGGCCGCAAACCTTTCGGTCCCGAAGGCAAATTTTAAAATCCACACCTGTTGAATAAGAAGCACAGTTCATAGCGCACAAACCAGTCAATTATGCTTCGTTAACTGATAGTTTCATTGTATTATTTTCAAAATTATTGAAACTTTGATCTTAAATGCAAACACGACAAACGCAAAACAAATTTTCGGGCCCGAAAGGTTAACGGGACTTTCGAGAACTGGCAGGCCACTGTTCCATGTTTTAACTCTTAATTGACTGGTACCAACCACAATTGACATTGACAAGAAATCCGTTCATTTCTTTCAATTTTTTTAAAAATTGCAATTAAAGAGAAAATGAAAATATAAGAAATAAAATACAATTAAAAAAGCGGAAATGAATACTCAATATAGAAAAAGAAATTTCAGCACAATAATATGGTCTATTAAAAACCAGGCTTAAATGTAACTACTATGGAAATTTTCTCTCCGTCAGTCAGTGTAGTTATTTGTGACTAAAAATGACAGAAAATAACCTTTAGTTGTAACCTGTTGTTGAAACGTAATTTTCTTCACTGATTTAAACAAAGAAATGCGATGCAAGATGTATCGCTCTACAAAATACGTGGCAAACGCTTGTTCTCTAAGCGTAGCTGACGATCATCTGGCCTGGTTTTCTTGAAGGCTTATTTTGAGTCTAAAGATGTCAGTAAGATTACTTTAATTAAATGGAATACTTACGATAAAGTCACAGCATAACTTCATTGACAGATAGATGCTTTTTTGTAACAATCCGGATTGTTATTTTAAGAGGGCTTCTAAAGTAAATATTATTTCAACAGGACACAACTTACGGCGTTATCTTCATGTCCACGAGGTCAAACACGTTACAACGAATTTATTACTCAATTTTGAAGACATTTATAAGGAAGCTTCACTTAGCCAATTTTTACTCACTCTTTTCTCTAATCTGACTTAAAAATGACAGAATGAGTGTACAGAATTATAATCCGCAAAGCAACTTAACGAATTCGTTAAGGAGTGTCTTGTTCGAGCCAGTACGGGAAGAGAGACAAAATAGACAAGCACGGTATGGATAGTAACTGAGTTCACGGGATCAAGAAGACATTTTTATGATAGTTGTTCAAATGACCAGTCATTGAAGGCTTTCCTCTTACCCATAAAACTGAATTCAATAAAAACTATTTAGAATTACAACTTTTTTTACACTGATAGTGGTTTACTATCTAGAGAGTAACGCTTAAGAGGTGTTTTCTTTAATGAATGATCACAGGTCAAATGCTAGACATTGAGGTAAGAAAACCAGATAACAACAAGAAAAATCATTGAAAGCTACTGTCACATTATCTTTTAAATTTACTCTAAGTTGAAGCTTCTTGCAATCTTTACGGATAGCACAAGACTATAAACTATCATTGTCAAAGCTGTGTAACTTCAGAGACCTGCGCTCTCGCTGTGATAGAAAACGGGTGGAGAAAGACGAGCTTCCATAACTGCCGACATCCGAAAGGAGTTGTTAAAAAAATATATGTTTGTGCCTTCTTTTTCACTAATTTTAAAATGGACTCAAAATTCTTGGTGCAATTTCGCAGAGTATAAGCAAATGAAATACAAACCAGTTCCAAACTGTCCAAATAGTGTCACTTTATCTCAGTGTCTTGGAGTAAAATAAGACAGCGTTCGACCATGAAGATATATACAACTAATACTCAAACGTTAAGTCAATGGATCAAGAGCTACGTAATTGCCGAAAAAATAAGCAAGATTCCAACTAATTTCCCTCCCACTATTTTTCTTACTATATTGAGATAAAGGAGTTTTAAAGTAACAGTAGACCTCGATGATTTGGGATCAAAGTGTTCGAGTACTTGGCGGAAACAAAACGGTTTGCATGCGGAAGCTTCGACTAGTTCATGGTACGGGAAGTCTGTTTAAAAAGTTTTCTTACCCAATAAACCGTTTTTGTATCTTAAAAGATTAATAACGCGTTAACTAGAGTTTTAGATGTTGTTGGTTCCAGGAAAACGGAATCATAATACACTTGTTAATCACATGGAACCAAAATATAAAAACCTTAAGAAAAAAAGTCAGATTTAACTAGACTGCGCCCATAAAATCTAATGATGGGCTATTATAGTGAGATCCACTATTCATTTAAATGGTCTTTGTTAGTGTTAGGTCTAGTGTAAAAACAAATTAACTATTTATTAATCTTGAGTGAGTGAAATACAGTGATCTTGGTAGTCGTGTTTCATTTTCACACGAAAGATTTGCTCGCGAAAGAAGTTCCCAAGAGATTCAAAGACGTTGTCTAAACTGGTTCACCTTGGAAATAGGTTAGTATATTGCTCATTAACTATTTGCTTTTTTTATATTTCATGGTATTAGAAGTAAAACCATGGCTAAGCTAAACGTTCACTAAGATATCACAAAGCAAATGTTAAAGAACTGAAAGGTGTAAGTTCAAGAAACATGATGCTGAGCAAGGCGAAATATTAAAAATTATTTAAAAGCTGACGGTGACTTTCCTTTTAAGAAATTTGTTATTTTTATTGATCTTTATGTGGGGCGCAGCCATCTATCGGCTTCGCCGTCCGTTGGTAAAGCAAGAAATTATATTTCGTTCCGTTATTTTTTTTAAAGACGTAGCAAGGATTCGTGACCTTACAACAAAAAAAAAGTAATCACTAGGAACATTTGTAGGAATTGTGAACAATTCAAATTCAGTTTACCCTGGTACCTTTGGTTAGTATTGATATCACTTATGTACTCTTACAGAATTGGGTACACCAGATCATTCATAATGCCTTAAAAAAAACCCAAATGGCCCAAGGAATTTTATTCCTGAATGCGAGAAACAAAACAAAAAAATTTTAGTGTCGTTGAATTTCCCAATTTTGATTTAAACCATTTCCAGTTCATGAATACGTTTAAGAATATTGTTGAACAAATGTTATCTAATGGCAAGTGTTAATCAGGATCATTCATTGGCAGACAACAACGCGTAACAATTCTTTCATATCACAGATTCTCCCTGTTTTACAGATGCTACGATAATTCTTAATTCATATATCTATCTTTACACGTTCTGTGAACAGCAATATATTTTGATTTATTTAATCATTGAATGTGTCATATTTAGGACAATCAATAGTGCAAACTGTTAATGATCGCAACGGAATTGCTTGTTTTGCCGAGTGTAGTGTTAGACATAACAATAAAAAATGGCCCCCGTAAATATTCGCTTTAAGAATTTTGTTGTTACGGGCTTAAGAAAAAAAAATATAAATATTCTTTTCCAATACTGGCACCAGTTTTCTCGTTGTTTGTGCCAGTACCCGCTGAATCTCAGCATGAAATCTTTAAACAAAGGATGGTTACGAGAAGAAGAAAATACCAAATAAAGCCAGCTACATCTATCAGATTAGGTCATCTTTCACTGGATACTTATATTACTGAAACAAAAATAAAATACCATTTCAAATCTCAGGTCTATTCATCCCACATCCACTCCCATCTGATCATCATCATGGGGTTTCTCTCCATTGTGGTCTTTGTTGGAGCTATCTGTTGCTCGACTACGTCTGCATCGTTCACCTCTACCGCAACAAAGTTTGCCAAGGCAACCATGGTGCCAAACACCCTCCTTGGTGCCTACTCGCGTTCCAGTACTGTCGCCTCCTTGTCACTGCTGGAACAAGAAAAACTGGCCGAAGCCAAGGAATCTCTTGCTCAGTCAGCCTTGACCTTGGCTCTGTTGGACGTTGGAGGAGGAGCAGTCCTACCTGTCGCAGAAGAAATCACAAATTACGTCAAAACCCATCGAGATTTTGCAGGCACCAGAGAAGCATGGCGAACTTACAATGGTCTTGTATCTGACGAAGCTGCCAAGGCAGGAAGTGAGGTGGTCGACAAACAAGCTATCTGAGGAGCCAAACGAGCATTAAAGAAAGCGCTGAAAGCCGATGTCAGTAAGTTTTCGCGTACAAGTAAAGTTGGTAAAGCTTTTGCTAAAGCGGGCAAGTGGTTGAAGGGAGCATCGGTTTTTGATGTTCTCGGGCCAATCACCGATACTCTATCAATTGGTCTGAACATCTGGGGTCTGGAGATGGCCATCAGAGATAATAATCCTGCTGGCATCGCTGCCGCTTCCTTGAGTATCGCCGCTGGCGTTGTCGGGCTTACGACTTTCTTTGCTGCGATAATAACGGGTTCAACAATCCTTGGACCAATTGGGGCCATAGCTGGGGCGCTTATTGGAATTGCCGCTACCCTCATCGAACTTTTTGGCGGGCCAGGCTACGACGTGGAAGCAGTGGAGGCACATAGGGATCGGCTTCGACAGCTGAGGAGGCTGAGGGACGCCTGCGGTGCTCAAATCGTCACGCGGATGGACTTCTTAGAGAAAACAGGCACGCTTTTCACTGATGTTTATGCCAACAATCAGGCATCTTTGCTGTACAGCGTTCGTAGTGGGCAATTAAAGATGTACGATTGTTATCATAGGCGTCGCGGGTTATACAGGAACCCCGGCTGCGACGAATTGCAATATGATAGCTCTTTACACCTTCGTAAATATGTAGGGCCTGATTTATCGCCACATAACTCAGTTGATACAGCAGAGGAAGAGTTACGAAATGTATCAAATGTTTGTATGGGTAAATATCGTGGAATAGTTAGTCCATATATGCCTTTAGAGGAGAGTTCTACTGGCTGGGGCAAAACAATTGATTTCATCGGGTTTGATTTCTATGGAAGATTTAAAAGCGGCACATCCTATGGAGGTGCGTTTGTTTTTATTAATACGAGCTTTGTTTCAGGGGAAATTTTAAACGGTATTGATATCGATACTTACATACCAAACGATGACGTAGAGCAAAATGACGTTACCAGTATTGACGAATACCGAAATTTTCGTATAAATCAGGAGATTAAAATTCAGACTGGAAGTGGAACAGATTGTTTGAACATTAACGGTATGATAGGAGAGTTTAATAGCAGTTACGTTGATAAGTTAAAGGTTGTTTTGGGAGGTGGACTATTTAATGTACTGTCTTTTCAAGGAATTTCAAAAGACAGAAAAGATATAAAAGGAGTCTTTTTTGACTCTAAAGAAGGTATTTTGAAATATTATCACGGACATAATAGGAACACACACCAACTTGGCACAGTCGAGAATGTTTGGCTATTTAAAGGGTCGCCATTTGATGATCACGTGATACTTTATACTACTCACCACATTGACAATCCCACATTCAGAGTAATCCAAACATCCGGACGAAATGTCTATGAATTTAATTTTGATGACTTGACTGACTCAAATTTTTACTCCCGAAAATTCCAGATCGTTGATGAAAGTGACCATCCTCCAAAAATAATTATGAGAACCGCACATGCTAACAAACTTGATCGCAAGTATATGATTTTAGAATACAAAAGACTAACTGTTTATGATAAATCGACTGGCAGACCTGTGTTAGAAATTGAATTGGATACAAAAAATACAGGGAACGTGTTCATTAACGATGCAGACCCTATACCACTTGATCACGCACACATATCCCCATGGCCTCACAGGCTAAACGCGAACATAAAATCCTTAAGTTTCCCTCCTTTTCCAAGCAATCTTCACTTCGGAGATGGTAATGAGCTTTTACTTTTGAAGTGGCGAACTAGTCATGACCAAAATTCCGCTGACCTTGTGATTGACATGAAGGGTGGGGAAAACTTCTTAATCATCAGCGACAAATATTTTCTTGATCCTTGTGGTGTTGATGGTGAAACGGTAACCCTCACTTTGAAAGCGGGGTCAGTGACGGGGGCATATACAATTTCCATTGAAAACACTGATGATGCAAATTTTTCTTTTAATATTGAACTACGAAATATGTACAAGATAATTAACGAGTATGGTAACCAACTGGTTTACATGCGGAGCCATGAGGGTTATTCTCCTCCTGTCCCGATGGACCTCTATGATAAGTACATGGAAGTAACCCGTGAGACGTTAGAAATTAAGACTACTGAAAATGTCCTGGAAGAAGATTAACCTTTCTTTCTCCTAACAATCCATAAATCATAATGAGAAAAAGTTATGAAAATTAATTTGATGATCTCATAAGGGGAAATTTAATGTTCTTTTAACAAATTCTATCAACTAAAAATGTGTGAAGAACAGTCTGTAGACGATTTGAATATGGATTTCAGGATACAAGTGGAACCTCGATATAACGAACTTCTATATCACGAAGATCTTGGTAAACGAACTATATTTTTCGCCCCCAATAATAGCAAAATAAAGGGAAGAGAAGCTCAATTTAACAAAACATCGATATAGCGAAGATACGTTGCCAGTCCCTTGGCCCTTTGTTATATCAAGGTTCCATTGTATAAAAAGGGTTACGATACTGCATGTGCTCAACAATTTGATTATCTTCTGTAAAAATTAAGGTTTGATAGTTTTGGTAGTTGATATAGTATATTCATGTTCGTAGGTGAAAATAAATGAAATGTACGGTCTGAAACAATCTGTGAGTTTGTCTTGTTTTTATGATTTTATAGTTTGTATTTCGGTATATTGTTCTATGACTGAGTGTATGCGTGTTCATCAACGATTCTAAGCGTCCTAACCTGAGCTATACCACTTGATCACGCTCACATATCTCCCTAGCCTCACAGGCTTAAAGCGGACATAACGTCTTTAAGTTTCACTCCTTTTCTAAGCCGTCTTCAGTTAGGAGATGGTGATGAGTTTTTACTTTTGAAGTGGCGAACTGATCATGACGAAAATTAGCTGACCTTGTGATTGACATGAAGGGTAGGGGACATTTTCAATCATCAGGAAAAAGTTTTCTCTTGATCCTTGTGGTATTGGTGATGAAACAAACAGTCACCCCGTTTCGACAACTTATGCGGTAGTCATCTTTAGAGTCAAAGTGAGTTGTATCAAGTCAGTTGATGGTATTGAACTCTGGTTATCGACCTGATTAGTCAGTTAAGTCGTAATGTTATTTGTTATTTGTCTGTCAGTTAAGCCTTGTTAATTTGTAATTGCTTTTGAGCAATTTATTGCAATTTAAAAATTGCAATTACCACCGCGACGATCATATCTTCGGTTGAATTTATATTCCGCCGCTCACATCACTGATCATTCTATGTTTTATTCCTCTCACGGGTTAAGCCAAGATGAAATCAACAAATTGGCCTGCTCCCAATGTATGAGAAAATCACTGTTCACCAGCATTCCACTTCCAACAGGCTCTAGACTGCACTGAGAATTCTATTCAAGAACTCTACTGCTGAACGACCACAACCTGCAGACGACATTATGGACCTCCTCGACCTCTGCATCCCTAACGTCGACGTACTTTCAGTACAACGGCAAAAACTACAAAAAAGTTGCACGGTACAGCTATGGGCTCTCCTGTTTCTGTTATTGTAGCAGAAATTGTGAGGAACTAGCCATAGCTACTTATATGCGAACTGTACCTCTTTGGTTAAGCTACGTTGACGAGACTTTTACATTTGTACCACTGTAAATCCAGACAAAGTCGACGATTTTCACGAACACCTTAGACAGAAGGCGGACATACAGTTACCAAGGAATCGAGGAAAATGGTAAAATACCTTTTCTCGACTGCTTGGTGACTCTCGACAACAACAGACTAAGAACGACAATTTACAGGAAACCGACACACCAACAGGTTACTGGACCAGTAATCATACAACTATGCAGACTTTCACAATTACACGGACTACACGGACTTTGACCAGACGAGCGTTTACAACTAGTTTGCGACTTGCCTGGTAGTCTACAAGACGAAACTGACTCCCTAAACATCGTTTTTAGTAAAAATAACTACAACGCGGACGTTGTTAGACGAAACAAACGCAGTAACGCAGATTTCAGCACTCAGCACACCAACGTTAACGCTGGCCCAGTTACGACAGCGATTATGGCGTACATCAGAAGCACCTGTGAAACTATCGCACGTACACTACAACAGTACAACACACGCGTTGCACACAAACCGATAAACACTTTACGACGGCTACTTACTAATTCATATTAAGGACAAAGACAAGCGGAGACAGACAGGGAGCAGTATATAACACCACATGCTGCGACATCCAGGCCACTTACATTGGTGAAACCGGCAGAAACCTTGGCACGTAACTGACTGAACACAAACAAGCGACAAGAAATTAGCTGGTTACGTCAACAATTACAATTAAAACAAAAGCGCCATGCTGGAGATCGAGGGAGGCGCTAGACTGTTCACAGTCCCCTATTTTTTCTGTGAGATCGCAGAGATTGAGCGCGTCTTACCTTTAATGGCAGCCATCTTGATTTTCAAATGTACCGAGCGGGCGGGAGTCGGAAATTATTCTCGCTTCCTCCCTAACCGCCCCCCTCCCGCCCCCTAAGTAGTTTTGACACTCATCCAAGATGGCAGCCAGTAAGGCAAAGCTCAAAGTTCTGCCTTTTCGTAGTGATCCTGTTCGAATGCCTTGTTCTTTGCAAAATAACCATTCCTAGGTACTGAGCTCTTGCAAGGAGGGGGGCTAATGAATATGCCTGAAATACAGTTGTAGAAAAATACGTTTTCAAGTTGTTCCACTAAAATTCGTGTAATAAAACTTCGGGGTGCTGGCAAATCGTCTATTTTAAGAAACTGAAAAAAGCTTCTTTCGCAACAACCACGTGCTACAAACGCGTTTAAAGAGCTCAAATAGAGATCATCATACCTCCTTTAACTGGAACAATCTTTGGATGCAGTCTTCTTCTCTAATATATAATATGAGATATTCTGCTTCTTGAAGACCGGGCTTACATACTTTTAAGCCTTTGGGGTAAAGGAATGGAAGGGTGTGCAAGCCTTTTGTTTTATTACCGTACCACGATGCTCTCATCTATTAGGGTTAATTAGTTGTAGTTCTTTATCTTCAAAATTACTGGTTTTCTTTGAATGCGCCTAAACTAAGATCGCGTGAACTACTGCTTCCAGAAAATCGTGTACTTCCAAGCTTTCTTCTTAACTGACTAGTCTTCATGGAGCTTTTTCGAATGTTTCAGGAGGGCGTAGGTAACCTTTTCGTCCATGCGTAAGCTTACTGCTACTGCTTCTTGAAGACCGGGCTTACATACTTTTAAGCCCTTGGACCTAAATTATTAAAACTAGCTGAGCCTGCCATTGTCTCTCCCTTGACTGGTCTATTCTCATTCCGTGCTCACCTCGGAGAAACCTTCACTGATTGGAAGAAAGCTCGTCTGATCCCGGTGTATAAAAAAGATGATGAAGCGGACACAAATAACTATAGACCAATATCGCTTCTTAGTGTTCCAAGCAAGATGATGGAATCTTGTGTATCTGAATCTGTTGTTCGACATGTTTTCCAAAATAATCTGGTTACAGATAAACAGTGAGCTTACCGTGAGGGCCATTCTACTTAACTATTGCTTGTACACCTGTCAGAAATCTGGAGAGCAGTTATGGATGCCAATAAAGTGGTTGCTGTGGCGTTTGTTGACTTCAGAAAAGCATTTGACTGTGTATCTCATGCTATCCTACTGCATAAGTTGAATCTTCAATTTGGAGTTCAAGGTTCTCTTCTATCATGGCTGACAGACTACCTAACTGATCGAACTCTATTCTCGGTAGTAAACGGCCAGCACTCAACTGTGCCAAACGTCACTTTCGGGATTCCCCAAGGATCAGTACTTGGCCCAACGTTGTTCGCCTTGTACACCAATGACCTACCAAGTGCTGCTACCTCCGGCTCTGTCTTTATGTACGCAGATGAAACCACCGTTTATTGCATCGGGGACACTGTTGATAACACTGTCACTTCTTTAAATAAAGCTTTATCGGAATTGAAAAGTTGGTGCCTAGAGAACTCTTTAACCCCTCACTCGGCAAAGTGCGAAGCTATGCTGTTGATGAGAAAACCGCACATCGGGCCGCTAAATTCTGTGACTATTGGAGAGGATCGGATCGAGTGGGTGAAACACTTTCGTCTTTTGGGCGTTACTATCGATGACAGGCTTTCCTGGTCACGTCACCTTACAGATGTAAAAAAGAATTTCGTAAAGAAGCTGAACCTACTGAAAAGGAGTTTGTTCTTGAGCAGAAACGCCCTATAGGACTTGTACTTCAAGATAATATTACCATCAGTTCTATATGGACTAGTCGTTTGGGGCGGCTGCCCTAATGCAGAGCTTCTACATTCTCTGGAAGTACTTCACCGTAGGGCAGCCAGAATAACATACAACTTGCCCCGAGATATGCCTAATGAGGAAGTTTACCGACATTCGAACTGGAATGCTTTAACCCTCTATTATAAACTTCGATTAATTAAACTACTCCATAACGTGTTTATAGGTGAAGCACCTACGGCTCTTTCATACTTGACAAATAAACCCTGCACTGCATACAACTTCAGAAGGAGTAATAACATAATCGTCCCGCGTTTTAACTCGCAGTTTCTTAAAAACTCTATTAGCTATAGAGGCGCTATTCTTTGGAGCGCTGTCTCGAGTCATTTCACAGACCAGTTTACTGCTTTTTATCGCAAAGTGAGGAAAGACTCTTATTTTAAGGAACTTGATTTTAGCGCACAGTCGGTCCAGTCGCTGCCCAGGCACTACCAAGATTTTAAATGCTTTTAACTATTTTTATGTTTTAAATGCTGTAGTCAATTTACTTAGAGGTAACTAATGTAAATTCATTTTAACCTTGTATTTTTTAAAAAATTTATTTTAATTTATTTCTTTATATATTTTTTGGTTAGAATCTTACTGCATATTTTTAGAGTTTTAATTGTAGTTGTATTTTGTAAGTGATGTCATTCTTATTTTTATACAGTTTTATCCATTTGTAATCATTTTTATACGACCCCACAAGCTTTGAGCTTTAAACCATATCGTGTTTAAATAAAGGATATGTATGTATGTATGTATGTATGTATGTATGTATGTATGTATGTATGTATGTATGTATGTATGTATGTATGTATGTATGTATGTATGTATGTATGCTAGAGGTAATCATTGATGACGGATCCGCGTTCGTCACTCCAGGCGAAAGGAGTCCAGTTTTCCGGCCGAGATGCCCCTGATAAAATCAGTAGATATAGGGGCGGCTAATCGGCAGTCGACGTTGATATCTCGAAAATTTGTGGCTTTGAACCACAGGAACACCAAGATCAAGATGCGTGCTAACAGAAAAATCCTTTGTGAATAATGTCAGCAAGGAGACTTTTAGAATCATATTTTGCGTCTGCTTGAGTACTGTACTTTCTTTGTAACCCCATTAGCGTTAATTCCCTGGATAAAGAAATCTATTTATTTATTTTTTATTTTATTAGCTTCAACTGTTACTGAACAATGAATAATAAATAAGTGTTTAGTAGGCAGGGGTGCCACAACAGCGGTGAGCTAATTCCAGTGGTCCCAGTTGGTTAGTTATATCTGTACTTTTTAAGTAAAAAAGAGAGGTGAAAACCCACAAAATTGTGTTTGAGAAATGAATGTGTTTGTGGCAGTCACTCTGGAATATTGGACAATATTGAAACAAAAGAGAGGGTTAAAGACAAGAGTTCAACTCCCACGGGATTGGTTTGGTACATCAATATGGCCGTCGTGTCATGGGCAAGGGTCACAATTTTTGTTTTTCGAAGAAGAGAAGGACGTGTCTTTAACAGGTGAGGAAAGGGGAGGCCATAAATTAAAAATTCCCCAACCCCTCTCTCTCTCTACCCCGCCCCCATCAAAAAAAATAAATAGAAATGAAAAAAACACGCACCTCCGTGTCCCGGGGGGGGTACTTTAGGAATTTCTGGGTGGGGATGTGCCGCTGGGACCCTGGAACCCTTAACCTATACCAGAGCTAGTTCAGCTGAATTTTGCTACCCTATACTAGAGTAAACTCCCCAAATCCCCCTATTCTAGAGTAGCTGTTTCCCTTGTCCAGATAGAATCTTCAACAAACTGATCAGTTTCCTGAAAAATGATACCCTATTCTAGACCCAAACGCTCTGATTTATATGCCCTATCCTAGAGTAAACTGCCCGAAAACCATACCCTTCACAGCGGCACATACCTATATAGCCGTTATATGGCAGTACCCCCCCCGGGCTCCGTGTTTTTCAGGAGTACGTTGAATATGACTGAGTTCGTGCACATGCAGTTGTGGGTAGGACTGTTAATAAGGAATGAGATTCAGGCTTCGGGCTTGTGACGGAGTGAGTGTCTGAAAGCAATTCAGGCATTGTGAAGCGCAAGGCATCCTGCAGCTTTATTGCACTCGCTCATACGGAGTTGCAGATTTTCAGGTCCAAAGCTAAGCTAAAATTCTCATCTTTTCTCATACTCATGTGAATTCTAAAAGGGTTAGAACCCAACCGCTATGTACAACGTTATAAACAGCACCACGGGAAAGTACTGCTAATTAAGGTAGCAGTCATTTGAATGGCAATACTTTAGACTCAAAAGATAGAACTACCTTGTACAGCATAAAAAACAGCACCACAGGAAAGTACTGCTCAGTAGCTTTCATTTGATCAGTGGTCAGACTTTAGGATTTCATCCAAAGACGCAAAAGTTAGAACCACCTTGTATGGCATAATAAACAGTACCAAAGAAAAGTGCTGCTCTGATTGGGTGAAAATTTGATTTGTTTCATTGATTTTTTATATAAAAAATTCAAATACATAAATTTAATCAACTGATCTGTTTTATTGAAGCGCCTCTTAGTTACAATTTGGTTAATTAAGCATGAAACTGGCTTTTTTCAATACATTTGTCTAGAAGACTATTACTTAATTTTAACTGTATTACGACTTCCAGTGGCAAACGCTTCACTCCACACCAAGTCCCAGCCATGTTTTAGAAATTTTGGGGACGTATCTTCATCTCCGACCTCTTTAAAGAGTAGTAGTTGTTCTTCCAGTGGTACCAGCACATTCCTATAGAGTCGTCCTTACCACTGAGGTACAGACCATTCAGATTGGAGGAGTGACAACTGTTGTACCACCATCCGCCTTTATGACTCAAGGCACAGTTACCACTGTTCTTGTCACTATCGCGATCCTTGGTAGAAAATAGCATAGCGCGATGATAGCCAAGCGAATCACCAGCGGTTCCTACGAAAAGAAATAAAAAAGGAAAATATAGGTCTTATTTTTATCGTTCATTTTTCGGAGAATTTTTGCAAACGGGTAATTTCACTTCAACGTAATTGAACAATGTCCACGTTCATAGTATTCCAGATTGAACGAATTTCACGTATTTTTTCCTTCATCTGTTGTTTCTTTTTTAAAGCGTTAGATGGCTCCTATAATTTAATAGCTTATGAAGTCAGTCGGTAAATAGATATAAAAAAGAAAAGAAAAAAGAAACAGAAAAATCATCATTTTTACTACTTTTTGATATGATCTTATTTTTGTAAGTAAGGTTAATGGTCAATTCTTGTTGTAAAAATCAACGATAACTTCCACTTGCTTTTGCTTATCAGTACTATTTTAATTTGCCAATCGAGTAACCTACCTGAATAACTTCCCAAATTCAGTTGATATTTTGCTCTCTCGCTTGTCACAGAAAAGGAGCTGTACTCGGCAAATGCGGTATTTCCATGATTGTCTTCCAAGTCGACACGGAGTTTATAACCAGCGCTTACAGTCAGTCGATGAATCTTGTCCAAACCGAGCCAGAACTCACCGTTCAGATTGCCAAAACCGCGTTTGTAATCATCCCAAGCACGGAAGAAATCAACGGAGCCATCTCGCCTCTTCTGAAACACCGTCCAACCTCCACCGGCTGTTTTCTGATCACAGAACACCTCAAATTCGCCCAAACCATCAGGATTGATTTTGTACACTCCACTGATCTTGTCACCGGACTTGTAGACTTCAGCGCAGTTCTTGTAAACTGAAAACAAAATGACCATCTGATTGAATTATTATTTTTTTGTTTTGTTTTCGTTTTTTTTTTTTTCATAGGCGTTATTCTTCAAGGTAGACATAAATAATTTGTTGAGAAAATAGTCTTATGAAGAACTTATAAAATAAGAGATAAAATAAGAATACTTGTTCTATTTCAGCGACATTTTGCAAGGGGTTTTGATGGTATTTTAGAGAGACATTGATGACAATAAGGACCACTTTGCTCATTTCTAGTACATATTAAGTTGTTGTTACAAACCTTTTCCGTTGTCAGACCCATTAGTTTTATTTTCTCTCAATGCCCTGATTTCCTACCGTATTTCCCCTAGTTGTTGCTCGATTTTCTTGCAGTTTGGTCCGGCGTAGAAGCTGTTGTAGTTATTATTCACGTTGCGGTGAGCTTCCTTCGTCGGTTTAACTGTAGAGTTGGCAAGCGTTGCGATAAAGTAAGGAAAAAGGATAGCTCCAACAAAATATTTCATCTTACTCTTATGAGCAGTTTCAAATGGTATTGTAAAATTTAGGTAAGAAATGATGCAAAGCCTTCCGCAGAGCCTTGGTATAGGTTCTAATTTTTAGACAAGATTTTTCTCGTCTGTGTATTTTTAGTAGGTGCTGTGTCACCTATTATTACCAATAAAATTACTTAACATTTGCATAGAACATCGTGTGGCCGAACAATAAATATTTATTCATGCATCATAATGTATACTTGCATACCTTTGCGTTAGCGGTGTTTTGTGAAACAGAACTCTGAAGAGTAAAATCTTAGGTTTAGGTTTTACATTGAAGAATCTAACCCGGTAAAATATTTCTGTCAGTTTAAGGGCAGGATGCTGAATCATCGGCACTTGTTGGCGCCGCGTTCGTTTAAGTTCCTCTTTGCTTGAACATACTTTAATATTAGTTTACCAACTGTTGGAGTATCTCATGTTTACGTTTTAAAATCTTGCTTCGTCCGGTCTCGCTATCCTACTGCTATAGGATAATGTAAGGTTTGCAGTCACTGGCGGAATAACCCGTGCTGGAAAGGGTGGAGTGGATACTTATAGGGGATGAATGCACTCTTCAGTCGGCCTCAAGCATTCCTGTGTAGGCTGTTATTACAACGGCCTCTTAATGCTCCCCTCCGCTGGCACTCTTCGCGAGCGGCGGTGAGCTCTTAGAAACGATTGTATTCGCAGGCTAGCTCGAGTGGAACGCGGAGAAAAGCGCAAAACCCCGAGTAGCTTTGACCACAATACATGTATATCGAATGAAAATCTCATTGTACGGCCGTGATCCACACAGTACACTACACACTGCGCTTCCTTTAGGATTCACGGAACATTAGGATGACCTATTTCCACAGAAATACGCCGAAAAGGAACTCGTGGAGAAAATGTTTAAAAAAACGAAAGTCTAAAAGAGACTATCAACTTTGCAAACTCGATTCTCTCCGACACGTTCTAGTCAAATGAGACAAATTATCTATCATTGTATTTGAAAAATAAATGCGACTGTGTAGTTACTGTAGGTCTAATAAAGCACTCCAAAGGATATGCTTGAAGTAACTTCTAAACTAAACAGCATGACTTTATACGCTACGTGTTTTTTTGTGTGTGTCTTCCGTGGTTGGTGATAATCGGCGAATTACACTTTGAAGCTTTATCCCAGGAAAACCGAGTATTAAAATACAATATTGATTTACAAGCTCCTTTTCCGAAACGCGAAAGTCGATGGGTAAAGGAGACGGGCGGCTGGATTCATGAAAAAAACAAAGGGGAATTCTAAGGACAAAGGAAGTTATAGTACGAGTGATTATACAGAGGTCAAGTGTGACGAGCTTGTATCCTTTATTCTTATTTTGTGTTCAGTAAATAATTCTATTGTTTAGTTTGACGGATTTTCATTTCAAGAACGTGACAAGCGCAAGTATCAAGAGTTTCCTTTCCGATTTAATTTGACTATGAAATGAACAAATTCCACCACGCAAGATAAGAACACAGCATTTAATGTCTTAGCTTCCTTCCACACTGCAAAGATTCTGAGTCGTTACATACAAACTGTGTGGTTTTATTTTATGCTGAGCGGCAATATGGCCGAATGAACAGTAACATGAGCTTCGCAAGGCATCATGGCCAAAACACCGGAAATACAAATAACGGAAGTGCCAACCGATTAAGGTACTATAGAATCATTACATCCCTCCTTTCCTATAACCTTGAAAAACTGGATAATAGTCTAGAGGTGCATTAACCTAATTCAGCGTCTACAAGGTACATGATCTAAGTCAATGTCGATTTTTTTTTCTCTACAATAGCTAAACGCAACAATACTATTATGACCGTTTCAAAGTGTTCTCAAGAATCACAGCTGGTTTGACTCAGTTCCTACAGATCCAGTCTCTCCGGGGGTTTAATCAGCCTGCCACTGCGAGTTGTGTAGGTGTCTGGCGATGTGATGGTTTCATTCCTCAGAGGGTTTAAACTGGAGGATGAATGCAGACTAGGGGAATCTTTGGATGACGACTGCTCATTCCAGTCAGGTTCTACTGCTCTGTTGTCCTGATGCGCTTCTCGTATGTGGGCTCTGTTGCGCCTCAGCTCTCTACCAGTTGCAGTCGTGACAGCGTATGAGCGGAGAGGTCCAACTAGTCTTTACCTCAGCCGGTTTCCATTTCAGCGATGCTGGATCTTGAATGGTGATCCTTTGTCCTGGGGCAAGTTCTGGGAGTGGCTTTGCAGATCGATCATAGTAGTGTTTCCGCAGTTGCTGTCTTTCGATCAGCCTGTAGATAACTTCTTCGCTTGATGGGTCCCTTGAAATCTTCCTTGGGAGGTTGTCTTGGATTGGGCGCTCCAATAGTAACTCGGCAGGTGAGGGAAGTTTGTGGTCAACAGGAGTAGCTCTTAGACAAAGAAGCGAAATGTCAGGGTCTGATTTGGTCATTTTCGGCTTCAGTAGGGCTGACTTCACTGACTTGACTTGGCTTTCGATAAACCCATTGCTACGAGGGTAGTGGGAGGAGCTTGTAATGTGCTTAAAACCGAGGTCCCGAACGAACTCTTGGAATGTTTGGCCGTTAAAATGCGGACCGTTGTCAGTTCTTACTACCTCGGGGATGCCTTGCTCGCTGAACAGCTGCCTCATTATTTTGACTACTGTGCTGCTGTTGCTTTGCCCACTCGGTATATTCCCAACAAAGGGGTACTTTGAGTAATAATCTGCAACTACGAGATATTCGGAGCCATTAAGAGCGAAGAGATCAGCACCAATGGTGTGCCATGCCCTGGGAGGTACCTCTGTGGTGATTAGAGGTTCCTTTTGTTGGCTATGCTGGAGCTCCTCACACGTACTGCATGTTTTTGTGGTTTCTTCTATGTCCTTGTACAAGCCTCTCCAGTAGACATTTCTAGCTCTTAGCTTGGTTCTCTCGGTTCCTTGGTGTGGTGCGTGTAGTTTCGTCAAAATCTCGTTCTGCAGCGTGGCAGGAATGATAATACGGTGGGCTTTCATGACTATTCCGTCTTCGGTGGCTAGCTCGTTCCGGTAGGGCCAGTATGGCTTTAAGGGTGTTGGGACTTGCTGGATGTGTGCAGGCCAACCCGCGTGCACCATTTCTTTTAGTGCATTGAGCTCCGCGTCCAAGCTGCTCTGTTCTTTGATCTTCTGCAACATGCTGCTACTAAATTGAGGAAAGATCTCGTGTATTTTGACGTTCATTCCGGGGATAGGGTCTTGACTCTCTGGTGATAATCTTGACAGGGCATCAGCCACTTCCATGTCTTTGCGTGGTTGGTAGCGAATGGTGAGGTCATATGGTTACAATCTTAGCAACATCCGCTGAAGACGCGGGGGAGCAGCTGTCAGGTGTTTCAGGTGGATGCTTTCGAGGGGCTTGTGGCCAGTGTGGATGGTAAAACTTCGGCCGTACAGGTAGGTGTGGAATTTCTCGTAGCCGTAGACAACAGCAAGCAATTCCCTTTCGATGTTTGCGTATCTTGACTCGACATCTGTTAGAGCTTTACTGGCGAAAGCGACAGGTTTACGGTCTTGTGTGAGGGAAGCACCTAGGCTTTTCATGGAAGCATCAACTTGAAGAATAGTTTCTTTCATTGGATCGAAGTATGTCAGAGTGATTTCGTTGCTGATAGAGTCTTTGATCTTATTAAAAGACTCTTGGTGCGCTGCGTACCATTTAAAGCGGTTGTCCTCTTTCAGAAGCTCACGGAGTGGGGCCGTCAGTGTAATCAGGTTTGGGATAAATGGGCCCATGTAGTTTGCTAGCCCTAGGAAGGTTTGCAGTTCCTGGCGATTTGTAGGGGAAGACATCTGTTTCAAAGCAGAGACTTTGCCTGGGTCTGGCTGGACACCATCTTGGCCACAAATTACTCCATAGAATTTGATCTTCTCTTGCTTTACAAAGCACTTGTCAGGGTTTAGCTTAAGCCCGGTATCTATGCAGCGATTTAGCATCGCGTGCATGTTGCGGTCGTGTTCCTCTGTGGTCTACCCGAAAACTACAATGTCATCTGCAATTCCTACGACGCCTTCGCATCCTTCGAATGTTTGGTCTATCTTGGTCTGGAAAACGTCTTGAGACATTTTGAGCCCAAAGGGCATGCGCTTGAATCCGTATCTACCAAATGGCGAATTAAATGTAGTGAGGTAACTAGATTCTTTATCCAGGACTACGTTCCAGTACCCCCATTTTGCTTCCACGATAGAAAATACTTAAGGATCAGCTAGCTTTGGTAGGATTTCTTCTAGGGTTGGAGTGACATGATGTTCTCTCTGAATGGCTGCATTGAGGTCTTTGGGATCCAGGCAGAGCGTCAACCTCCCGTTCTGCTTGTGGCGGTAAACAAGGCTGTTAACCCACTGTGTGGGTTCGCTTCTTTGATCTTTGCAATAATGTCACTGTTTACCATCTCGTCTAGTTCCCTTTTGATGTCGTCCTTAAGGCTGATTGGCATACGCCTTGGGGGATGGACAACTGCTGGGACATTAGGGTCAAGTACTATGTGATATTAGCCTTGGAACTTTCCCACTCCATTGAAGCATTCGGGATACTGACAGATCAGGTCCTGTTTGTCCTTAATGGGTTGCTCCTTGGAAACTGTACTGTTGCGGGGTGTGGGGTCATTTTCCTCAATAGAAAGGTTAAGTGTCAGCAGCTTCAAGTCGGTGGAAGTCGGGAGGCCTATTATTGCTGGGCCTGGGTTGTCTGTGACATAGAAGGATGCTCGAGCGTTTTCCCCTTTGTAGGAACAAGGTATGGTAACAGTAACGTGATGTTTGATTTGTGAGTCGCCATAGGCAGTGAGGATAACATCCGAGGATGACAAGGAACCTGGTCTCAGACTTCCATGGTCGTCTAGGGTGTGCGGATACATTTGACGATAGAGCCGCATCGGGAGTATGTTGCCCTGTGCACCGGTGTCAAGTTTGGCTTTAAGGATGGTGTTCTTTTGGGTCTCCTGTGGCAGGTTTAGATTAATTGATACGAACACTTCATCTCTATAACGATTAGACTCTCTGCGCGAGACACCAGCTGTGGTGATTGATTGGAAGACAAGCGACTGGAATGCTGCTGATAATATTGATTCGGCGCTTGTCTGTGAGGCTTGGCTTCCGGCTCGTTCTAATGAGTGAAATCGTTGTCTTCGGGCTTTTGATCTACAGACTTCAGCAAAGTGGTTTGGCTTTTTCCAGTACAGACATGTCTGACCACGTGCTGGGCAGTTAGAGAGTGAATTGTGGGAGCGGCCACAGTTTCCGCATAACCGTGTTCCTCTTGGGGGTTGAGAGTTTGATGGTTGGGTTCCCTGTGGTCCTTTCCCCGTGTTTTGTTTTTGAACCAAGTGAACGGTTTCCTCAGAGTTATTAGTGCTACTGCCCGCCATGACAGATAGTTGTGCTTGAGATGCTTCGAATGATCTAGCAAGCTCCACCGCTTTATCGAGTGTTAGCGCGGACCCTTTACTTATTAGCTTTTCTCTCTTTGAGCGAGTTAGTGCCGAACACAATGCGATCGCGTATCATTTCGTCAGGATCTTTGAAATCGCAGTCTTGGGCGAGGATGCGTAGATCTGTGATGAACTTCTCCGCTGTTTCGGAGGAGCCTTGAACACGGCCGTGAAATTTAAATCTGGCGAAGACAGGGTTTGCTCTCGGACTGACGTGAGCTTCGAAGTGATCGTAATATGTTTTCAACTTACTCTTGTCCTCGTCGGTAATGTCAGTCCACGTATTGTAGATATCTCATCCCTTTTGTCCGACCCAGATAAGTAGGTAGCTGCATTTCTCGGCTTCTTGGCGTGATTTGAGCGGGCCAGAGAACATGGGCTCCACGTGCTGTTTGAAGCGACGCCAATTTTCTTTAAGATTATCACCGTCCCAATGCATTTGGGGGCATTCGATGCCGCTTAGAGCCATTGCTTTGTTGTTTTCGCTTTTACTTCTGACACCATGCAAAGATTCTGAGTCGTAACATACAAACTGTGTGGTTTTATTTTATGCTGAGCGGCAATATGGCCGAATGAACAGTAACATGAGCTTCGCAAGGCATCATGGCCAAAACACCGGAAATACAAAAAACGGAAGTGCCAACCGATTAAGGTACTATAGAATCATTACACACACCAATACGAAGAGGAGGAGTTTCATTAAAAACGGATCGATTTTAACAGGCTTCGGAACTGAGTAGATCAAAACAAAACGGATACATATCATTTTAGTGTGGACGGTCGAAAACGGTCAAAAATGAAACAAGGTCCATCAGGCTGGATAGAGTAGTATAGTGTAGTAAAGCTGTGTAAAGCTGTGTAAGGTACCTGAAGTTACATTATGTGTGTGTATGTTTGTGCATTGTAACATTCGGTACATTATAATTCCCCAGACATGACGTTTCTACCGTCCATGAAAACGAAAACGATGACCAGAAATATCGCAGGCGTGGGTGTTTGTAGCATTTCACCGAGTAGCGTTCAACTTAATTACGTTTCAACTGCCACTCTAGCGTTTTCGGTTTTCGAACGTTTTGGTGCATGTGGCAGTCAAAAACGCAACAAATCGGTTCCTGTGTGGTCCCGGTGTTTAGGCAATTTCAATTGTGCATTAAGAGTTGTGATAAGCTTTTAATTAAGTTATAAAAAGAACCACCGACGTCAATTTGCAGCAGTTTATTCAAGAGTCCATCATGCCAGACCGAGTCAAAGCTTTTTTGAAATCTACAAAACAAGCATAGATCTTTTCGTTGTGATTATGAACGTACTTATCTATCAAGGTTCGAAGAGTGAAGACGTGGTCTGCTGTGCGCGGTTATTCGGTAAAAAGCCAATTTGAGATTTGTGGAGTATATTCACAGAAACGATATACTCGAGAAGTCGTCGGTTTAACAGTCCAGAATATCCCTAAATTTAAGGACAGGGCCAACTGGTCACGCGACACTTTTCAACCAATGAGAAGGCGCGCTTGTGTTTATCAACAAACAAATCAAAACATCGCCCCGGTGATCAAAATTTTTCAAAACAACGGACAGAGTCGGACAGAATCAGTCAACGTTTCGAGGTTTCAGGCATATTTTTAAGACTTTTCATGAGGCATATACAATTTTTTTAAGTGGACAGCGTATCGGAAGCCATATTGGAACTGTCTCGTGAAATATTCAGCACATTTTGTGGCTTATTCTTCTTTTATCTTTTAAACAACGCGATGTATAGGAGAGATTTTGGTCGGCTTTCAAGGTAGGTGAACAAGTATCTATTATTTTTTCGATTCACAGATTTTTTACGAAGTTCTAAATATTTTTCCTCGATTGTCATATCGATTAACTTTTATCATGTTGAATGTGGGGGTGGCAGACAACCTAGAATTTTGGTAGACAATTTTTGAATTCCGAGGTCCAAAACACGTACGTTTTCCACTCCTGGGTTTCTCACAAAAGGCGTGTTATTACTTTTTTTCGCATTAGTACGAGCCTTTGCCTTTTTTCTTTTCAAGGCCAAAACAACTTTATTAGTCTTATGGATATTCACGTCCAACATCTCGCCTCACTTTGCCGAATTTGCGGGGATGAAATTGAAGATCATAAGCGCAAGGTAGATACTAACCGCATTGTTTTTGAAATTCACTAATCTGGAAAGATTTAATGTTGTTGGATTCTCCAAATGTTCATCCACCGTTAAAGAACAATCAAAGAAACAAGGCAAATCTCAATTGTAAATGCTGTATTTCGCTACTCATTGAACATGCACTGATTATCTGGGATAAAATTAAAACATTGCAGGTACTACAGCAAGCAAAGAAAGCACCAGATGCGTGAAGTCAACACGAAACAACACAAAAAAACAAACAAGAAAAATTAATAAATTTGAACTACTTTCTATTCTTGTTATGATGACTGGTTCTTTGATTCTTGTCCTGTAGAAGTTAATAGGTAGTACCAATGCTGTTTTGTACGATCTCAACAAATTTTCACACTCTCTCTAAGGCTATTTTTACAAGGGACGAGTTTGCTTGTATCAAAAATCTTGCGAGCCATGCCAGTGAAGCCACGACCTCTGCGATCGGTCCGGAATCAGTTCGAACACCCCAATGATTCCTTGCAATGATTAATGCTCTTATTCTCTTACATGACATGTTTTCTTTGAAATATTAAATGTGAAACCTAGACGAGTACTGTAAGCTCATCTTTAATTCTGTCCGACTCCGTCCGTTGTTTTGAAAATTTTTGATCACTGGGGCGATGTTTTGATTTGTTTGTTGATAAACACAAGCGCGCCATCTCATTGGTTAAAAAGTGGCGCGTGACCAGTTGGCTCTGTCCTTAAATTTAGGGATATTCCGGACTGTTTAAGATAGAACAAAATAGTTTTCCCAGGCAGCTGGAGACACAGATACACTGGTATTTTTTGCCGGATCGCTTCGTCCGCCCGATGAGTAATAAGACCACCACACCAAGTCTGTGGCATGGTCCCTTGGTTACGAATTGAATTAAATAATTTTTCACATACAGGGATCAGTGTATCAATACTAGCTTTTATCATTTCATTTATCCGAAAATGGTGATTTGTTATTCTTTAACTTTTCCGCAGCTTTACGTATTTGTCTTTCAGTTATCATGAAATCTAAAGGACGAGAGTGTTGACCATGGCATTCATTTTGTCGTTCCGGCTCATTGCAAATGTTTTGCTGCGCTGGGTTAAGAGGTTCATTTGAATGAAGATTGTGGAAATATTGTCCTTTCCTTTTCTAGTGTCGTCCGTCGATTTGAGGCATTGCCAGAAAGTTTTCGCGTCTGAATTGTCTGCAGTCTTTTCTAGCTCAGAAATCTTGGCATTGTGATAATCCTTTTTTGTAGACTCTGGCCCAATACAAGAAATTACTTAATTACCATGGTATTGCTCACGTATGGTAGTATTCCAAGGGTCTTGATGTTTCTTGTTTGCTAGTTTACCTAATTCATGCCTTTATTAGAAGATTAGAAGAGGTGTGATCACCAGATGCATGACCCTCTATCGAAGTTATGAACCAATATGAAAATCATATATGAGAACTTTTCAGGCTTTCTTTTCGAAACTGCAAAAGTTGAGTCTATAACTATGATGATCCTCTTTCATTATAATTCCCCTTATATCGCCACACATGTGACTTTTAGGGTATTACCGTACATGAATTGCATTAATTATGTATTATTAACAAGATAAACAATCTTTGACAGGAGGTGACATAAATAGTTTGTTCGGAAGCAAATCCGCCTAGTTTCGGCTCGGTCAATCTTGGACCCTACAGTGA
This sequence comes from Porites lobata, assembly GCA_942486035.1. Taxonomy (NCBI): domain Eukaryota; kingdom Metazoa; phylum Cnidaria; class Anthozoa; order Scleractinia; family Poritidae; genus Porites; species Porites lobata. Next base: position 2,079,727 of record CALNXK010000008.1, read on the forward strand.
GCTGTGACGTCAGACAACGGGGCAAAGAGAATGGCCTACTAGACTGCAAACAAATAATTGATATGTTCAGCAAAAAGATCACGTAAATCATTCTTCTCATTCGATGGATGTTTTTATGCAGTTCAAGAGATACAAGTACATGACAAGCCTAAGTATAAAGAGTTTGCGTTGCTTTCAAGATCAATCTTACTATGTATTGAACAAATTCTGTCGCGAGATTTAAGAACACAGCATTTTTATTCCCCAGACTACATACCACGATGAGGAATCACTAGCGGTACTTATAAAAAGAAAAAAATGCAAAATATAGGTGTTCGGTTATTTTTTCATAGAGGTTTTGCATCCTGTAAATTTGACTTTCTGCAACAACACTGAATTTCCACGCTAATTTACCAAGATCGGACGAAACACTTCTGAACAATAAGAAATTAAAGCTGACTAATAAGGAAAATTACACTGAGTCATGTCTTCAGCTAAATCAGAAAACTGGTGTCCCATAACTAGTAGAGATTGCGTTGCAGCTGAAAATCCAGTAAAATGCTACATCACTTTCCTTAACTCACTCCAATTTTTTCTGCAGCATACATATGTATCATTGGAGGGGTTAATTTAGATGTCACAAATTCCAAATACCATTATTTTTCTGAACTCTGTGTGAGCCGACTTTTGATGCGAGTCCATCTCAAGGGTATTGTTCCCTTAATTTGAATTGTAAGGAAAAGGATTGTTGTTTCGTCTTTGAGGCTTTCGAGATATCAGTTTTTCCTGTCAACAGAGCTTCAGCAACGAAGTCCACTGAAACTACCGAGCTCCTATGATGGACTCTCTCTCAACAGAGTTAATAGCTCAGTTATACCGCAATCCAAGTGAAATCAACCGATGGCAGACGGTTGTAATGAACGCCATTTTATTTTGGTATTGGATATGAAACAGCAAAAAAAAAAAGATAAAGAAAGAAAGGAAAGAAACAAAAAATTAATATTCTGACGACGTTTTTGATATGATCTCAGTATTATGACATTGCAAAGAAGGTTAAATGCTGTTGTATATAAAAATAACTTTCCAGTTGCGATCAATTGCCATTACTTATCTACAATACCTTATAATTTTTTTTCTTTCTAATTTTGTTTTTCGTGTTTTGCAGCATTTTTTTTTCGCCGACTGATTCGTGATTTAGTCGATGGAAGTTAACTAACCTGAATAACTCCCCAAATTCATTTCATATTTCGCTCTCTCGCTTGTCACAGAAAAGGAGCTGTCGACAAATGCAGTTTTTCCATGAATGTCTTCCAGGTCGATACGCTGTTTATAATCACCGCTTACAGTCAGCCGATGTATCTTGTCCAAACCGAGCCAAAACTCACCGTTCAGATTACCACAACCACGTTTGTAATCATCCCAAGCGCGGAAGAAATCAACAGAGCCATCTCGCCTCTTCTGAAACACTGTCCAACCTCCACCGGCTGTTTTCTGATCACAGAACACTTCAAATTCGCCCAAACGATCGGGATTAATTTTATACACTCCACTGATCTTGTCACCGGACTTGAAGACTTCAGCGCAGTTCTTGTAAACTGAAAACAAAATGACGATCCAATAATTATTATTTTGTTTTTATAGGCCTTATATTCTTCGGGAATGCCTTCAATAACTTTTTGACGAAATGGTCTTATAACTTATAAAGAACTCATAAAACAAGAATAGTATTTCCGCGACATTTTGCGAGGGGTTTTGACGGTATTTTAGTGAGATATCGATGACAATGAGGATCCACTTGGTTTGTTCATCTACAGAGTACAAATTCGATCAAATTATATCAACCGCAAGCCATATCCTCGCTGGCGCACGGAACGTCGTCCGAAGGGTGACCAAAGGCCGTCGCCCGAAGAGCGACCGAGGCACAAAGTGCCGAGTAAAAAAAGGACAAGCTTTCCGTATTTTATACTGTAAGCCGATCTTGTGAGCCCTCAGTCTCTTGGTTTGCGGTCAATAGAATGTGTAACGAAACAGTAACGCGATCAAAATAACCCATTTTTTCCGAGGTTTTCGACGGGTTTTGATGTTCTAACAGCAAACACCTCTCCTCTGGACTCTGTGATAGCATCGAGTGCAATGGCCTAGGAAATCGCCTTTGATTTGCTTTGTTACTATGGGGCTTCGCAAGCAAAAAGAAAGAGAAAGAAAACAACGGGCAGCGGCTTCATGCCAAATGTTAGAAAGATTTCTGTCAAAAAAGTCGAAAACAGGTGAGGTATCTTCAGAGTTAAATGATAGTTCAGTTCAGAATTAGATGCAGCCATCATTACAGACTACTCCTGCTACGGACACCTCACCCCCCAGTACAAGTAACGGTAAGTTTAATTTTGTGTGACACTGTTAACATTAAAGGTCCGTTTTAAGCGAAAAAGAACCCACCCAGGCAAAAACCAGCCTACGGGCCTGAAGGGGGTGAGTAGTTGAGATTAGTTACAGTAAGTTGCGTAGCAGAATTCGTCAAGTGATGCTGTAAACAAGACATAAGAGCTCCTGTAAAGATTAAAGAACAACAAGATGTAAACTCAGATACCTGGTACCTCTACTTTCAGCGAGCGAGTTGCTCGTAAACCCCCTACAATAGGTTCTAATTTTTAAACAAGATTTTTCTCGTCTGTGTATTTTTAATATGAGGTGCTGTGTCATCTATTATGACCAATAAAATGATTTAACATTTACATAGAGCATCGCGTGGCCGAAAAATGAATATTTGTTCATGCATCATAATGTATACTGGCATACCTTTGCGTTAGAGATGTTTTGAGAAACAGAACTGTGACTGAAAAGTAAAATCTTAAGTTTAAGTTTTACACTGAAGAATCTAACGAGCAAAATATTTCTGTCAGTTTATGGGCAAGATGCTGAATCATCAGCACTTGTTGGCGTCCGAGTTCCTCTTTTCATCTTTGCTTGAGCATATTTCACTATTAGTTTACCTACTGTTGGAATATCTCATGTTTACCTTTTAAAATCTTGCTTCGTCCGGCCTTGCTAAACTACTACTATAGATAAAGATGATTCTTTCCTTTTGTTCTAAGTTTTGCGGTCACTGCCAGAATACCCCCGTAGCTGGGAGAATATTTATAGGGGGAGAATACACTCTTCAGTTGCCTCAACTATTCGTGTGTAGCCTGGGAATACAAGCGCCTGTTAATGCTCCCTTCCGCTAGGACTCTTCGCGAGTGGCAGTGAGCTATACGAAACGACTGTATTAGCAGGCTGCAATAGCTCGAGTAAAACACAGACAAAAACGCAAAACCTAGAGCAGCTTTGACCACAATACATGTATATCGAATGAAAATCTCATTGTACCACCGTGATCCACACAGTATGCTACACACCAGCTACGCTTCCTTTAGAATACTTTCAAGATTCCCGAAATTTTAGGCTGACCTATTCCCACAGAACTACACCGAAAAGGAACTCGTGGAGAAAGTGTTTACAAAAGAACGAAAGTGTAAAAGAGACTATAGCAACTTTGCAAACGCGATTCTCTCCGACAGCGTTCTAGTCGAATGAGACACATTATTTATCATTATATTTAAAAAAATAAATGCGACCGTGTGGTTACTGTAAGTCTAATGAAAGCACTCCGAAGAAAATGCTTGTCTTCTGTGGTTGGTGACAATTGGCAAATTAGACGTTGAAGCTTTATCCCCGGAAAACCGAGTATTAAATTATAAAATTGATTTACTAGCTCCTTTTGCGAAACGCGAAAGTCAATGGGTAAAGGAGACGGGCGGCTGGATCCACAAAAAAAAAACAAAGGAGAATTCTAGGGACAAGGGAAGTTAGGCAGTCGAAAATTTGTGGCTTTGCACCACAGGAACACCAAGATCAAGATGCGTTCTGACGAACGCGAACAGAAAAATCCTTTCTTTGTCAGAAGCATGCATATACTTTCTGCCAGAATATTTCCATATTGGCAGGGTTTTCTGAATAATGTCAAGAAGGAGACTTTTAGATCAAATTTTGCGTCTTCTTGAGTACTGTACATTCTTTGTAACCTCGTTAGCGTTTTCTTCCCTGGATAAAAAAAATCTGGTGATATCTGTACCTTATAAAAAAGAGAGGTGAAAACCCACAAAATTGTGTTTGAGAAATGAATGTGTTTGTGGCAGTCACTCTGGAATATTGGACAATATTGAAACAAAAGAGAGCGTTAAAGAAAAGATTTCAACTCCCACGGGATTGGTTTGGTACATCAATTTCGCCTTCGTGTCATGGGTAGGGGTCACAGTTTTTGTTTTTCGAAGAAGAGAAGGACGTGTGTTTAACAGGTGAGGAAAGGGGAGGCCATGAATTAAAAATTCCCCAACCCCTCTCTCTCCACCCCGCCCCCATCAAAAAAAGTAAATAGAAATGAAAAATACACGCACCTCCGTTTTTTTCAGGAGTAGGACTGTTAATAAGGAATGAGATTCAGGCTTCGGGCTTGTGACGGGGTGAGTGTCTGAAAACAAATCAGGCATTGTGAAGCGCAAGGCATCCTGCAGCTTTATTGCACTCGCTCATAGCGAGTTGCAGATTTTCAGGTCCAAAGCTAAGCTAAAATTCTGATCTCTTCTCATACTCATATGAATTCTAAGAGGGCTAGAACCCAACCGCTATGTACAACGTTATAAACAGCACCACGGGAAAGTACTGCTTGGTACCAGTCATTTGAATGGTCATACTTTGGAGTTTTACCCACAGACTCAAAAGATAGAACTACCTTGTACAGCATCATAAACAGTGCCACAGGAACGTACTGCTCAGTAGCTTTCATTTGATCAGTGGTCACACTTTAGGATTTCATCAAAAGACGAAAAAGTGAGAACCGCCTTGTACAACATAATAAACAGTACCAAAAGAAAGTACTGCTCTGATTGGGTGAAAATTTGATTTGTTCCATTAATTTTTTATATAAACAATTCAAATACATAAATTTAATCAACTGATCTGTTTTATTGAAGCGCCTCTTAGTTACAATTTGGTTAATTAAGCATGAAACTGGCTTTTTTCAATACATTTGTCTAGAAGACTATTACTTAATTTTAACTGTATTACGACTTCCAGAGGCATACGCTTCACTTCACACAAAGTCCCAGCCATGTTTTAGAAATTTTGGGGACGTATCTTCATCTCAGACGTCTTTAAAGAGTAGTAGTTGTTCTTCCAGTGGTACCAGGACATTCCTTTAGAGTCGTCCTTACCATTGAGGTACAGACCATTCAGATTGGAGTAGTGACAATTGTTGTACCACCAGCCGCCTTTATAACTCAAGGCACAGTTACCACTGTTCCTGTCACTATCGCGATCCTTGGTAGAAAATAGCATAGCGCGATGAGAGCCAAGCGAATCACCAGCGGTTCCTACGAAAAGAAATAAAAAAGGAAAATATAGGTCTTACTTTTATCGTTCATTTTTCGGAGAGTTTTTGCAAACGGGTAATTTCACTTCAACGTAAACAATGTCCACGTTCATAGTATTCCAGATTGAACGAATTTCACGTATTTTTTCCTTCATCTGTTGTTTCTTTTTTAAAGCGTTAGATGGCTCCTATAATTTAATAGCTTATGAAGTCAGTCGGTAAATAGATATAAAAAAGAAAAGAAAAAAGAAACAGAAAAATCATCATTTTTACTACTTTTTGATATGATCTTATTTTTGTAAATAAGGTCAATTCTTGTTGTAAAAATCAACGATAACTTCCACTGTCCAATTGCAATCAATTGCACCAAATTTCTTTCTTTCTTTTGTTATTGTTGCTTTTGCTTATCAGTACTATTTTAATTTGCTAATCGAGTAACTTACCTGAATAACTTCCCAAATTCAGTTGATATTTCGCTCTCTCGCTTGTCACAGAAAAGGAGCTGTACTCGGCAAATGCGGTATTTCCTTGATTGTCTTCCAAGTCGACACGGAGTTTATAACCAGCGCTTACGGTCAGACGATGAATCTTGTCCAAACCGAGCCAAAACTCACCGTTCAGATTGCCAAAACCGCGTTTGTAATCATCCCAAGCGCGGAAGAAATCAACAGAGCCATCCCGCCTCTTCTGAAACACTGTCCAACCTCCACCGGCTGTTTTCTGATCACAGAACACTTCAAATTCACCCAAACCATCAGGATTGATTTTATACACTCCACTGATCTTGTCACCGGACTTGTAAACTTCAGCGCAGTTCTTGTAAACTGAAAACAAAATGACGATCCGATTGAATTATTGTTTTTTTTTTTGTGGGCGTTATTCTTCAAGGTAGACATAAATAATTTGTTGAGAAAATAGTCTAATGAAGAACTTATTCAGCGACATTTTGCGAGGGCTTTTGATGGCATTTTAGAGAGACATTGATGACAATGAGGATCCACTTTATTTATTTGTAGCACAAATTAAGTTGCTGTTACAAACCTTTTCCGTTCACAGACCCAGTAGTTTTATTTTCTCTCAATGCCCTGATTTCTTGTCGTATTTCTTCCAACTGCTGCTCGATTTTCTTACAGTTTGGACCGGCGTAGAAGCTGTTGTAGTTATTATTCACATTGCAGTGAGCTTCCCTCGTCGGTTTAACTGTAGAGTTGGCAAGTGTTGTGATAAAGTAAGCAAAAAGGACAGCTCCAAAAAAATATTTCATCTTAACTCTTATGAGCAGTTTTAGGAAAGAACGTGATCTCACAATGGCAGTGAAAATTTTAGAGAAGAAATGATACGAAGCCTTCCACAGAGCCTTGGTATAGGTTCTAAGTTCTAGACAAGATTTTTCTCGTCTGTGTAATTCTAGTATAGGTGCCGTGTCATCTGTAATTACCAATATATTATTTAACATTTGCATAGAACATCGCGTGGCTGAAAATAAATATTTATTCATGCATCACAATGTATACTTGGCTGCATACCTCTACGTTAGCGATGTTTTGTGAAACAGAACTCTGAAGAGTAAAATCTTAGGTTTAAGTTTTACATTGAGGAATCTAACGAGTAAAATATTTCTGTCAGTTTAATTTATGGGCCGGGATGCTGAATCATCGGCACTTGTTGGCGCCGCGTTCGTCCAAGTTCCTCTTTTCATCTTTGCTTGAACATACTTTAATATTAGTTTACCAACTGTTGGAATATCTCATGTTTACGTTTTAAAGTCTTGCTTCGTCCGGTCTCGCTGAACTACTGCTGTAGGACAAGTAAGTTTTGCAGTCACTGCCGGAATACCCCCTTACCTCAGGGAAGGATGAAGTGGATACTTATAGGGAAAGAATACACTCTTCGGTTGCCTCAACCATTCGTGAGTAGCCTGGGAATACAAGCGCCTCTTAATGCTCCCTTCCGCTGGGACTCTTCGCGAGCGGCGGTGAGCTATTAGAAACGACTGTATTCGCAGGCTAGCTCGACGAGTGCAACACAGAGAAAAACGCAAAAACTGACAAGTAGATTTTACCAGAATATATCAAATGAAAATCTCATTGTACTATCCACACAGTATACTACACAACTGCTCTTCCTTTAAGATACTTTCAAGATTTACGGAATTTTGGGGCGACCTATTCCCACAGAAATGTGCCGAAAAGGAACTCGTGGAGAAAATAGAGAGTTTAATATACACCGTTTCCGTGTACCCGTACCCGTTGCTGTAAATACAGGTAGATTATTGCCTCTTACCTGGGAGAAACGGGTAGGCTACCGGGTAGAATGGTTACGGCATTTTATCGCATCTGGGAAATAATGGTTGCCTTTTTAAAACTACGAGGTAAATGTGTTCGCTTACCGGTACCCGCAGGCCGAAACGGTGTATCTTAAGGTCACTAATGTTTACGAAAGAACGGAAGTGTAAAAGAGACTATAGAGATTAACAATATTGTCCCCGGCAGCGTTCTAGTCAAATGGGACAATTATCTATCATTGTATTTAGAAAAAATGTGACCGTGTAGTTACTTTAGGCTTAATGAAGGCACTTCGAAGATAATAACTTGAAGCAAAGTTCTAAACTAAACAGCAAGACTTTGTAGCTAAGTATTTTTTGGTGTCTTCTGTGGTCGGTGATAATTGGCGAATTACACAAGCGTTAACCCAGGAAAACCGAGTTTTAAATTATAAAATTAATTTACCAGCTCCTTTTCGGAAACGCAAAAGTCGATGGGTAAAGGAGACGGGCGGCTGGTTCCATGAAAGAAAAAAAAGGAGAATTCTAGGGTCGAAGGAAGTAAGTACGCGTGATTATATATAGGTCAAGTGTGACAACGTAGTATCCTTTACTATTCCTATTATGTCCGGTGAATAACTCTGTTGTTCAGTTTGACGTTTTATCAGTTAATATAAGAAAGTGACAAGCACAAGTTTTAAGAGTTTTCTTTTAGAATAAATTTGACTATGAAATGAACAAATTCTATGGCGCAAGATAAGAACACAGCATTTAATATCTAACCTTCCGACCACACTGACGCTCTTGAAAGTGGCCTGATCAAAACAAAAACCCATACATATCGGGCGCTCTCGGCTCAGCAAAATGTCTGGTTTAAATTTTCGGCAACTTCCAGGAGCGAATGGAACAGCGTTTTCCGAAATTTTCAAAAAAGAGGACAACCTCGCGAGGTATACCCAAATTTTCGAAAAATTTACGCCGAAGTTTTGTTTCCAATTAACTTCGCTCTCCGAATTTCTAAAGTCTTTGGTTGAATGGTTCGCATTTCGGAAACTCAACAGCTTTCGGAATTTCTGGAAACTTTTCCGGGAAATTCTGTTCCATTTGCCGCTGTTTCTAAATTAAATTTTCCAAAGTTTTGATTGAATGGAAAGCGTCCATCGTATTGGTGTGGACGGTCAAAAAGGCATCAAAATAAAAGCGATGACCAGAAATATCGCAGGCGTGTGTGTTTGTAGCATTGCGCCGAGTAGAGTTTAACTTACTTCTCGACGAGCAATAGACCTCTTTAGCTTGTATGTTCTGTTTTCCCAATACAGGTCATGTGATAATATTCTAGAGAATTCTCCTTTCAAATTTCATGTTATTCACGTACATATATCTATGCATAAGTTATGAAAAGAAAAAGGATCATATTCCCCTGGGACTTCTATTAGGAAAACAAAATATACCAGCTAAAGAGGTCTATTCCAACGTTTTCAAACGTTTTGGTGCATGTGGGAGTAAAAAACGCATCAAATCGGTTGATTGGACGCTTATTGATCTATGCGTTTTCGATGACAACGAAAACGCATCTTTTTGCATAAGAGTGGACATGGCCTAAGAATTTCAGTTTCAATTCCTATATTGCTCTTTATAACAAATTAGCAAACTTTATTCAAAAATACTCATGGGGGTCCTGTTTTATTTTTGCGGGGCTGCCTTTGGGCATGTAAATACATTGACCGTCCCCGTCCACTGCACCCATGCATTTGTCGTTCACCAGGAGGAGCGTTTGAAACAGATTATCTCTAGACCTCCAAAAGGCAGGAGCTTCAATTACTGCTCGACATTCAGTATAGAATTAAAAAATCTTTTCACTTCACTCTAGGTACATTAAACGTTGTAAAAATCTTATAGACAGAAAGAGAGGACCTGATGAGCAAGAAGCTTAAGGCACGGTAATAGAGGTATAAAAAAGAAAAAAGTAAACGAACCTGTACTGAATATCTTGGGTGAAAAATCAAGAACAGATTTCGTTCATCAAAAGGTGTAAACGACGAGGAGGATTGACAATAGAGATAAGAATGGGTGTGATCGCGAGATGCATCCCCTTTATATCGCCACACATGTGACTTTTAGGAAATTACTGCATATGGACTGCATTGAATATAACAAGTAATAAACAAGTCGTTCACAACTTTTTACAAAAAAATAAACTGCTTGGTAGACAAGCATGCCCCAATGATAACTCTCTCCAAGCGCAGGGGAAAAATGTTGTCAAAACCATGGATTACCAAAGGTATTAGAACTTCAATACGAATAAAAAAATAACCTTTTTTTAATGCTGATTGGGAATATTATAAATTATACCGAAACAAAATAACTACTCTAACGCGTCAAAGCAAGAAAAATTATTATGAACGTTATTTTGAAGAAAACATTAACAACTCTAAAGAAACGTGGAGAGGTATAAATGATATCATCACAAGAAAGGCAGAAAGTGATAAAAAGCCAATACACCGCCTTGTTAACTCCAATTCGGAAACGATATACAACCCAAAGGAAATAATTAATTCTCTTAACACGTTTTTTGCAACTGTTGGACATAAGTTGGCTTCTTGTATCCCTTCCTCGTGGCCAGATCTTGATTTTATTACTTTTTTAGATCCGCCGATACAAAGTTCTTTCTACTTTGACCTTTTTGTCCCGAAGTCGAAGATGAAATCAAAGTGCTGCCAAATAACAAAGCCTATGGACTCTATTCATGCCCAGTCAGTATTTTGAAATTGTCCAGCCATATTATCTCTCAGCCCTTAGCTCAAATCTTTAATGTTTCAGTATCGTCAGGCTCTTTCCCAGCTTAACTTAAAACCGCCAAAGTGGTTCCAGTTTTTAAATCAGGAGATGAATCTAAGCCTGGAAACTATCGACCAGTTTCTTTATTATCAATTTTTAACAGAATATTTGAAAAGCTGGTTTATAAAAGACTTATTAAGTTTGTTAATAAACATAATATATTATATTCATGACAATATGGATTCCGCAGTAGGCATAGTACACAGCACGCAACTCTAGAAATCCTAAATAACATTCTTTCTAATTTTAATAAAGGCCAATTCACTTTTTGTTTATTTATTGACTTGAAAAAGGCTTTCGACAGGGTTAATTATGATATTCTTCTCTCAAAACTCCAAAATTATAGCTTCAGAGGAGTGGTGAATGATTGGTTTAAGTCGTACTTAATTGGTCGTAGACAGTATACGACTGTAAATGGTTATATTTCTGATTGTCATCAAACTCTTTGTGGAGTACCACAAGGTTCCGTTCTGGGACCCTTGCTTTTTCTCTTGTATATTAATGATCTATATAAATCCTCAAATAAGCTTCAATTTTACTTGTTCGCCGATGATACTAGTTTAACTTATGCAAACGGAGATCTTAAAAAACTTGAAACTGAGATTAACGAAGAACTTTTTAAAGTATGCTCGTGGCTAGTTGTCAATAAATTAACCTTGAATATGGAAAAAAACTAACTATATCATCTTTCGTCCACGCCAAAAGACTATTCCTTTTCATTCTAATATCAAAATAATTAATAATAATTCAAATACCAGTCAACCGTTAGAAATGAAAAATTATATTAGATATCTTGGTATACTCATTGATTCGAACCTTTCATGGAAATTTCATGTAGATTACTTTTATCAAAAAGTCAGTAAAAGAATCGGAATTATCGCAAAGCTTATTAGACATTTTGTTTCCCGTCATGTACTTCTCACTTTATACCGCTCTTTAATTTTGCCTTATATCAGTTATGGTATCTGTACGTGGGGTCATGCTGCTGAAACGCATCTTCATAAACTACTGGTTCTCCAGAAGAGAGCCCTTAGGCTAATGTTCTTCGCTGAACCAAGAACTCATACAGTTCCGTTGTTTTTAGAAACAAAACAGTTGCCGATATCGTTATTGCTATTTGAGCAAATGAGCCTTTTAATTTACGACGTCCATAATAATCTCGCTCCTGATAACATTAAGAATATGTTCACGAAACTGTCTTCTGTCCACGGTTACCGGACTAGATCTGTTACTCATGAAAATTACTATGTTGAACAAGTTAGATCTGAAAATATGAAGCGAGCCTTCTCTATTTCCGGTGCTTTAATTTGGAACAGTATTCCACTTTCTATCAAAACACTTAAAAAAAATCAATTCAAAAGCGAAGTAAAGAGAAAACTCTTTGAAATACTGAAAAAAGAGGACGACTATATTGGAGTTTCTGATATTACAGGGCAATTCTCAAAATCGTAACATGGTGTACTTCCGTATGAAGTACAGTCTGCCTTCCTGTCTCACTCTGGCTATAAACCACACGACAAACCAGATTGCCTCTAAAATTGTTCGTTTAACCTACATATATATTTATACAATTTTCTTTTCGTGTCTACGGCTTCTAGAGAAGCGTAGACACTATGTTATCGGGTCTTTACCATGTGCTTTTTGAGATTTGGTAAATTTTTTTCCTGTTGAAGGTTAGTCTAATTGTATTTTCTACAATGTTTTCGTCCTATTTCGCATCAATAACCGAGCACAGCTTTCTATGCATTTGTAAAGTATTTATTTCTAAAGAGTTTGTCAGGTTTTCTTACGGTTTGGGGCGATTTTATGCCAGCAAAAGAATCATTCAGTCGAAGGATTTTGATGCCAATGTCCATGCGCATTCAGTTTCCTCTGCAGTTCAATGCGTTCAATATCCGTTTGGTCGTCGCTGAATCGTGTGTAACCCTTTTCAAGGGTCAAATTCCCTACGGGGAGCTAATAATCTCTTTCGAGAGATCGAAAATTCAATTAATAGTTTCTGTTGCATTTTATGCCTACGTTTCAGATTAGAACTTTGCTTTCAGTACTTTACCTATAGAACTTTGCTGCATTGCTTTCAGTTCAAAGTTGTGGTTCATGTTGTAAGATTATATAATCTGTTGTTTGTGTTGGAATAAAGTTACAGTTCTCTTCATACAAAATGTTTGTGGTAAAAGGTACCAGCTTAATCTCTTCTCACCGGTATTCTGTGCAACATTTTTACAAAGTTTTCTTTTTTTATCCCTATTCTATTTCCACTCCTCTCTCTTCGTTTTCATTTCAGTCTTATTTTCTTTTCTTCAATTCTTTTATATTACATTTCTATACCAGTACTGCAGTAGACACATGCAGTCTTAGACTGCGTATTTTTTCTCTTGTACCCGCCTCGAATAGCCTTCGCTAATTGCGGGCACAAGCTTTGTAAGCTATACTTAATTTGATATAAACTTGTTGTTGATGTTTTTGTTGAATATCTACCTGGATTTTTGAGAACCGGGTTAGCAAAAAATCAATTCATTCTACTATTTGGCAATCTAAAACAATAAAACTTCATTCAAAGGCTGATTAAAAGCCTTTATCTGACTCCGGGTAGTAAGTAAGTAGTTTATACTAGAAGAATTTCAACAAGTTCAAATTTAAAATGACGCAAATCTTAGAGCATTTATTCAGTAATCTGACTCCGTGAAGTTTCAAACTGGTGTCATCTCAGTCTAGAAATCATTTAAGTTCAGTGAGTGAACTGCAGCCAAAAGGTGCCTGGTTAAGGCTTACATAACAACTTAAATAGTTAGCAAAACACTTTTTGCGCGGTCCGATAAACGACAGGGTTTCGCATGGACAACAAACTGAATGAAACATACTACGCAAACTAACATCTTCTTATCTGTAAAACCCGGCCTTTTGGTTCAAAGCAATTAGAGCCCGCTGAAACTAAACCTAGATCCAGTTTTCCTGAGTCGAGAGTTGCTTTTCCAAGGTACAATCAGCTAACCTAAACACCAAAGAAACGTTTTTATGGCTGGCACAGAATACTTTAGCCAAACAGCTCAACCACGCGACCACATGCCCGTCAACACCATACGGAAATCACTGATAAGACTATCCACAGCCACGCATAATCTTCTGACGTTTGACACAAGCCAAATATTATCGAATAACTCGGAAAAACTCAGCAGATACACACCTTTGGACTTTCTCTTACACTCGTCTTATTCAAGTTCCCGGATGTAGAGTCACACGGTCGGCAGACCAGCGTAGAGCCTGACTTCACACCAGTCAGGTGTGAAGTCTTCGCCTGGGTCAAAGTTCACCGGCAATTTTCGAGTGAGTATAAAGTGTAAAGAGATAACCTACAATACATACAGAATATGAGGTGAAAATCGAAGCTTCAGCTGAATACCTCTTCACCGGGCTAACTGCCTTTGTGCTTTACATGGATGAACGCTAAAATCTAACTCTCGATATAGCTTTGTAATCATTCGCATGCGACTTAACACCAGGGACTTAATACAAGCGAAATGGGTTCACAAGCCGGATGATATCTACGTGACAATCTTTATCTTTATTAACCACTCACAAAGCTCGCTACCCTCGCTACCTACGAAATGCATCTAGCCAATCAGAACACACCTTACTAGAGCTGCTACACAACTGGCGTTGCAACACTCCGGGGCCCAGACTGAATCAGGACATTAGACAAACAAAACTTGCATTTGGTCGGTAGTACCCTCCTATCTAGCTGTTCTCTTAATAGGCAACATTTTGCCGGGTGATTCAAGGTATGGCAAGCTATGATGAGGTTTTCCAGGATCGGAGCGTAAATATCACCCTCATCATAGTTTTTTTAGGAAAAAGGAAGGAATCCAGAAACTTTTCCTTGTTTGAGTTGTTTTTAATCTGTGTACCACTGAGTACCAGGGGGCGTGTAGCCATCAATCAAAACGTGGCTATATAAAGTTGATGAGAGCATGTGGGAGATTGTCGGAGCAAGCAACTTGATCGGCAACACCACCTTGGAACAGGTTAGGAAGAGAATGGCCATGGAGGATGTTCCTGACGTTAGCGTAAGCGTTATTTTCTATCTTCAAAGTTGATTTATTGTTGTCGAAGTTTGTGATTTCTTCGCGCCAACGACGTTTTGTCGTGAAGTTTGTGTGTTTGTGTGTGAGTCTTTTTGACTGGACACAACCTACATGTACGAGGTGTGTTGTGAATCAGGTGTGTGTGAATTGAAATCCGCCCGTAGGCTTGTTCAATTCTTTCTTGTCGCCACCTTTGAAGAGTATTTTGAAAACAACAACAATTTCATTGGATGGTGTTTGTGAGGGGCAGTTATGGTGTAGTATGAGTTCCGTGTCACTTCAGACTTGGATCATGTAACCTATAATATTATAAGTTCAAGTTTGATGAGTTGTAAGTTTATTTTACCTGACCTAGGTTTTTATGATTTTAAACAGTTGTTAATATCCTAATTTCTTTACTACTAAAATCGATGGCCACTTGTTCGTTATCCCTTATTTATCAGTAAGCTGTGTATTAGTTGATGTGCGTTCTTGGTGGGTGGAGCTAGGAGGCCAGAAGATGAGGATCGGTTAAAGGTTCTGCAGAATTTATAGGATGAGGAACTTTTACAACAGATGATAGACCATGCTGATAACTCGGAGCTGGAGTACTGAGATTAGGTGCTGCTGGGTCCTGGTGGCAAGAGGTGGAAAGACAATTGCCTGAAAGAGAATAATCATGAGATCCAGATGGGCCCGATGATGATAATGAAGATGCAAGGACTTGCAAAAAATCGGGGAATATAAACATTATGCAGCTATTCTTTAACATCTTATTAAGAATAAAAGTAAGACATAATACTATAACATGCAATTTTCAAAGTATAAAGTCAACCTTAAGCAAACTTGGAAACTTATTGGTACTCTTGTTAAAAGGAAAACCAAAGGTCAAACTTTCCCCAAGAGAATCACTCACAATAACAGGACTTTTACACAAGAAAAGGACATTGCCGAATTATTCAATAACTTCTTTCTAAACATTGGGCCAACTTTAGCAAAGGAAATCAAAACTGATCATATAGACCCTTTGTAATATATAGAATCTACGCCATCAAACAGTTTTTACCTTGCTCCAGTAACCCAAACACAAGTATTTACATTATTTGCTGGGCTAAAAGAAAACAAAGCATCCCTTATTGTTCCTAAAAAGCTTATTAAAATTGCAACTAAACAGCTCTCTGCACCCTTTACTGAAATATATAATGAATCAATATTATCAGAGGAGGTTCCTGAAATCTTTAAGATATCAAAAGTAACCCCAATATTTAAAAGTGATAGTCTATCTGAGTTAGGAAACTACAGGCCAATAGCAGTTATTTCTCCCCTTAGTAAAGTACTGGAAAGACAAGTATATGACCAACTGGTGTCCTATCTGGAAAAAGAATGTCTACTTTTTAACTTCCAATTTGGCTTTAGAAAGGGATATTCCACTGAATATGTCATTCTAGAAACTGTGGAAAAATTGAAGTCATCAGTTGATGATCAAAAAATAACATGTGGTATCTTTTTAGACTTTTCCAAGGCCTTTGATGCAATTAACCACCATATTCTCTTAGAAAAATTATAGGTATGGGATCCGAGGACTCCCCCATGCATGGTTTTCAAGCTATATATTTAATCGTAAGCAATATGTCAAAGTTGGTAACACAGAATCTAGCCTGAAAACCATCACATGGTGTACCTCAAGGCTCCACACTAGGTCGACTGTGGTTTCTATTGTATATTAACGACTTGCCAAGGTCTTCGAAGAAATTTACTTTTAGGATGTTTGCAGATGATACAAATATGTTTTATTCTTCAAAAGACCCTGAGTAATTACAATCAGTAATCAATAAGGAACTTGGAAAGGTCGTAAAATTCTGTGCAGCAAATATGCTGCCAACTCGAAAGTTTGGCTCCTTTGGCTGCTACACACTCTTTTCCTTTGTTATGTTTAATTCAATGTATAGTTAGCTCTGTTTTTTACTTCTTTTTTTTCTTATTGTTGTTGTATTGTAATTGAATAAGTGTGAATAAATGAACTTGAACTTGAACTAGATGATAATGAAGATGTTCTCTCTGTAAGGGTTGTATATCCCCAGGGTGTGTCTATCAACTGTAACTGTTCTCTGTCTCTGACTATGTGCTTCTCTCTGCCTCTTCCTTCATTCTTTCTTTGTAACTTTCTATTTCACTCTGTCACTCAATGTCTTTTCACTCTAACACATTCATTTCTTCTCCTTATATGACAACTTTTAATGAACGAAATATACTCTCCACCAATCAGAAAACACCTTATGAGAGCTGCTACATGACATGATCTTGCGAGAAGTCTCGCCAGTTAGTTCCTTGATTTTAAGAGCTAAACCGTGATTGGCTAATAAGGTTTTACGTCACGGAAATCGTTTTGCCGCTCGGGTTCGTAGACGCCATTTTTCGGAGGGAGAGAAGCGACGACCGGAAATGAGTCTGCTGTTCGCAGGCTATCTTTGACAGGAAGTGACATGAATACTTTGTTCGCAAGCAAATCACCCTAGTTTCGGCTCGGCCAATCCTTGACCCCACGATGAGCTGTGACGTCAGACAACAGGGCAGAAGAGGACGGCCTAGGGACTAGGCTGCAAGCAAATAATTCATATGATCAGCAAAAAGATCACGTAAATCATTGTATTCATTCGACTGACGTTTTTTTGCAGTTTAAGAGATACAACAGTACATAAGCACAAGTATCAAGAGTTTGCGTTGCTTTCAAGAAAAATCTGATTATGTATTGAACATATTCAATTCTGTCGCGAGATTTAAGAACACAGCATTAAATTTCCCATTTTCAGTTACCATCGGTACTCTGTGGCAAAATGACAATTTATCCTGAATACTCACGGGGGTCCTGCTATATTTTTGTTGCACCTCATAACCAACTATAGTCACTTTTGTGGGGTCTCTTAACCAACTTCACTGACCCTCCCCGCCCTCCGCGTCCACTTCTCATGACTTGTCATTCGCCGAGAGCGTTTTACTGTTTCCTGTTTTCAATAAATTCGTTCCAGACCCCAAAAGGATAGACAACGTGTAGTCCCCCATTTCCCTCAGGGAAAGTAGAGTGAGCGAAACGCGAGCGCGCGTGAAAATCACCCCACGCGATTTTCTCGCATGGGGTGATTTTCACGCGCGCTAGCGTTTCGCTCGCTCTACTGTCGCTGAGGAAAAATGGGGGACTACTCGTAGTCTACCAAAAGGAAGGACCTTC
>CALNXK010000008.1:2105000-2247500 GCA_942486035.1 Porites lobata
CCCCCTAATTTCGTTGCCCTTGGAGGTAATCGGGGAACACTTAACCTTTACTATTTCCCTTTATAAATAGATTCGTTCCTGACCCCAGAAGGCAGGAGCTTCAATGTACATTACTACTCCGTAGTATTTATTCAAAATATTTCCTCCAATTCTGCTTGGCTAAAAGCACACGTTTAATTCACCATAACCAGTTACTTGATGACCACATTTGGAAGAATTTTGTGTTTAGCGAGGAAATGACGTCAAAAATGCAGCTTTCTTGCAGGTTGATGCATCGTTAACCGCAAAGACCTGGGGACGAGGTTGATTTGTTTGGGTTGTGAACTTGAAAAATTGCGGACATTTCACTCGTTTCAAGAGTAAAAACTAGGCGAAAAATAGCTAAAAACATGGCAAGAACAGCAAGAAGACAACTCAAAGGGCGACAGCTGCTATTTGGAGAATATTTGCTGAGCTGGACAACCCTAAACGTGCATTATAGCAGATGAACTTAACATCGATGGATCGATGGAGGTACCGTAAGCATGTTTTAACCATGTTTTTAAACTAGGAATTATTTTGAATGAATAATAAAACAATTATTGAATTCGGCTCGTATCATATGAAGAATTATGGAGATCTCGGAGGGTGTTATCCGTCGAGGCCGTTGGCCGAGGCGGATAACACCCTCCGACATCTCCATAATTCTTCATAAGATACTCAGCCTCATTCATTAATTGTTAAATTACTGCAATATTTAAAAATCTTTCCTCTCTACCTTACATTAAACGAGTTTTATTACATAGACACGAGTGTTTTACTGGTAAATATACCACTCGTAAAATTCATAAAAACTACATCCGGGACCCGAGTGGTTTATTTTCCATAATCTCACACGTGAGTTTATCGATAACGTAATTTCGGTAATTTTCCTTCGAAATTTGTAGACTTCTTAGGTCTTTGAATTTTACTTACACATTTTTCAAAGTTTTGCTTATATTTTGTCATTGTAGAGCCCTATTCAGCTCAGTGTTACTTCCCAAGATTATTGTAACCAATGTCTTATATTGCTGTACTGTAAATCTGAGCTGTCACAATTACTTTTTAGCGAATAAAAATCTATTATTTTATCGATGTCTTTTTGTCTATATATTAAAAAGAACATTACACGGCGGCTTGAAGATATGAATTTTATTTTCTCGTGGCAAAAACAATATTTTACCACTCGAAAATGAAATTCATATCTTCGCGCCACCGTGTAATATCCTCTATGTATTCAGAAGAAAGATCAGGTAAAATATATTCATTTGTTTGACGTTATTTTTTGGTCAGTTCAAGAAATAAAAGTACATGACATACACAAGTATTAAGAGTTTGCTTTCAGAATAAATTTTACTATGAATTGAACAAACTCTGTAACGAGATTTCAGAAAACAGCATTTTCAATTCCCAGTTACAATTCCCATCGTGCTCTATGGTAAAAATAAAATTTATCCGAAAATACTTATTGGAGTCCTGTTATATTTTTGTGGGGTCTCTCAATACCAACTACATTGACCCTCCCCGCCCGCCGCGTCCACTTGTCGTTCCCCGAGAGCGTTTTACTGTTTCCCGCTTTTAATAGATTTGTTCCAGGCCCCTAAAGGAAGGTGCTTCAATGTACATCTGCTCGTTGCTATAATAAAGTATTCAGCTAAGAGGTCATAAAAACAAAAAATAAGCAATTCAAATAAACAAATACAGTCAGGTAATCCATGTTTTATTGAAGCGCCTCTTTTACAGTGTGGTTATTACAAACTACATCGAAGTACAGTTACTCAGAAAGCATGAAACTAGTGTTTTTCCATGGCAGTTTTCTAACAGTAAGGTGACTTGATTTTAACTTTTTTTAATGCCAAATGTCTATTGTTAAAATGTTAAGACCTCCAGAGACGTAAGCTTCACTTGACACAAAGGGCCAGAAATGTCTCAAAAATCTTTTGGACGTATCTTCATCTCAGACCTCTTGACTGAGTAATAAGTGTTTTTCCAAAGGCGCCAGTCCATTCCTTTAGGGTCGTTTTTACCATTGAGGTACAGACCATTCAGATTGGAGTAGTGACAACTGTTGTACCACCAGGCGCCTTTATAATTCAAGGCACAGTTTCCGCTGTACTTGTCATTATCACGATCCTTGGTGGAAAATGGCATACCACGATGATAACTAAGGGAATCACCAGCGGTACCTATCAAAAGAAAAAAATGCGAAATATAGGTGTTCGGTTAGTTTTTCGTAGAGTTTTTGCATCCTGTAAATTTGACTTCCTGCAACAATAATTTCCACGTTAATTTTCGTAGATCAGACGAAACACTTCTGAACAATTAGAAATAAAAATTGACTAATAAGGAACATTACAGAGTCATGTGTCTTAAGCTAAATCACAAAACTGGTATCACTGGTAGAGATTGCGTTGCGGCTGAAAATCCAGTAAGACTCTAAAACATTACGTTAAACAGTGTCCTTTTAATAGCACACTTCAATTTTCTCTGCAGCATACATAAATGTTTTCAAAGGACTTTGATGACAAATTTTGGCAACTCTATGTGAGCCGACTTTTTATGCGAGTTCCCCTCATTTAATTTGTATTGTAAGGAAAATTAGTTTTTTAGACTTTGAAGCTTTGGAGATATAAGTAATAGCTGTTTACAGAACCTCCGCGATGAAGTCTGCAGAAACTACTGATCATGAGCTCCTATGATGGACTGTCTCTCAGCAGCGTTCATAGGACCAAGCTTACACCGCAATCCAAGCAAAATCGATCGGTGGCAGACAGTTGTAATGAACGCCATTATATTTTGGTATTGGATATGAAACAGCAAAAAAAAAAATAAAGATAAAGAAAGAAAAGAAAGAAACAAAAAATTAATATTAAAATTATACACGTTTTTGATGTGATCTCAGTATTATTGCAAAGAAGGTTAATTGCTGTTTATATATAAATCAATCGATATATTTCACTGAAATATATCGATTGATCGTTATATCGATATATTTCACTGAAATATATCGATTGATCGTTATATACAACAGTTGCGATCAATTGCGATTGAGTATAATAATCTACAAATGGCTTATAATATTTTTCATTTGCAACTCTTATTTTTGTTGTTTTGCAGAATTTTTTTGCCGACTGATTCTTGTTTTAGTCGATGGAAGTTAACTAACCTGAATAACTTCCCAAACTCAGTTGATATTTCGCTCTCTCGCTTGTCACAGAAAAGGAGCTGTACTCGGCAAATGCAGTTTTTCCATGAATGTCTTCCAAGTCGATACGCAGTTTATAACCACCGCTTACAGTCAGACGATGTATCTCGTCCAAACCGAGCCAGAACTCACCGTTCAGATTACCAAAGCCGCGTTTGTAATTATCCCAAGCGCGGAAGAAATCAACGGAGCCATCTCGCCTCTTCTGAAACACCGTCCAACCTCCACCGGCCGTTTTGTGATCACAGAACACTTCAAATTCGCCCAGACCATCAGGATTGATTTTATACACTCCACTGATCTTGTCACCGGACTTGTAGACTTCAGCGCAATTCTTGTAAACTGAAAACAAAATGACCATCTGAATGAATAATTATTTTTTTGTTGTGTTTTCGTTTTTTTTCATAGGCGTTATTCTTCAAGGTAGACATAAATAATTTGTTGAGAAAATAGTCTTATGAAGAACTTATAAAATAAGAGATAAAATAAGAATACTTGTAATATTTCAGCGACATTTTGCAAGCGGTTTTGATGGTATTTTAGAGAGACATTGATGACAATACGGATCCACTTTTCTCATTTCTAGTACATATTAAGTTGTTGTTACAAACCTTTTCCGTTGTCAGACCCATTAGTTTTATTTTCTCTCAATGCCCTGATTTCTTGTCGTATTTCCTCCAGTTGTTGCTCGATTTTCTTGCAGTTTGGTCCGGCGTAGAAGCTGTTGTAGTTATTATTCACATTGCAGTGAGCTTCCTTCGTCGGTTTAACTGTAGAGTTGGCAAGTGTTGCGATAAAGTAAGCAAAAAGGATAGCTCCAACAAAATATTTCATCTTACTCTTATGAGCAGTTTCAAATGGCATTGAAAAATTTAGAGAAAAAATGATGCAAAGCCTTCCGCAGAGCCTTGGTATAGGTTCTAATTTTTAGACAAGATTTTTCTCGTCTGTGTATTTTTAGTAGGTGCTGTGTCATCTATTATTACCAATAAAATTACTTAACATTTGCATAGAACATCGTGTGACCGAACAATAAATATTTATTCACGCATCATAATGTATACTTGCATACCTTTGCATTAGCGATGTTTTGTGAAACAGAACTCTGAAGAGTAAAATCTTAGGTTTAGGTTTTACATTGAAGAATCTAACCCGGTAAACTATTTCTGTCAGTTTATGAGCAGGATGCTGAATCATCGGCACTTGTTGGCGCCGCGTTCGTCCAAGTTCCTCTTTTCATTTTGCTTGAACATACTTTAATATTAGTTTACCAACTGTTGGAATACCTCATGTTTTAAAATCTTGCTTCGTCCGGTCTCGCTAACCTACTGCTACAGGATAAAGTAAGGTTTGCAGTCACTGGCGGAATAACCCGTGCTGGGAAGGGTGAAGTGGATACTTATAGGGGGATGAATGCAATCTTCAGTCGGCCTCAAACATTCCTGTGTAGCCTGTTAATACAACGGCCTTTTAATGCTCCCTTCCGCTGGGACTCTTCGCTACCGAGTGGCGGTGAGCTATTAGAAACGACTGTATTCGCAGGCTAGCTCGAGTGGAACGCGGAGAAAAATGCAAAACCTCGAGTAGCTTTGACCAGAATAAATGTATATCGAATGAAGATCTCATTGTAACGCCGTGATCCACACAGTATGCTATACACCAGCTATGCTTCCTTGGGATACTTTCAAGATTCACGAAACTTTAGGATGACCTTTTCCCACAGAAATACCCGCAGGAGTGGATATTACGTCGGCGGAAATACCCTAAAAATTATCTCGATATTTTTTTGGGTGCGTTACTTCATTGAAAGCAGGACAATTCGGTCGCGTACAGTAGGATAGCTTAAAAAACAAGAATCGGTGAAATATGCATATTCAAGCTACCCCACTGAATAGCCATGCAAGGCAGAGAAGAGGCAGACGTGACTGAAATATAATCCTAAGTTCTATGATATTTTTTAGGCAAGACCTGTCTACCTTCACAGGGAAGGAAAAGGTTTTTTGCTTTTAAGAAAAAAATGTTACCTTCGACCCTCGACAAAAAGATCGACTACAAGAAACAGGTCATGTTTTTGTTATTACGTAACATCCACTTCTGCTATTTTCTTCAACTTTCAAGTGAAACGTGACGGCCGTGAGTCAAACTGAGCGACCAATCTAAGCCCCCCACCCAGACTAAAAATGACAGAAATAAAACAAACCCAACAAACAACAAAGAAGAGTAAAGTCTATATAATACTACCCTCCTTCCCCCCCCTGCCCCAAATGAAAAAATATAGCCTGTTGGGAAAAGGTTGAAAACGCAGACTAGAAAAAATAATACAACGCCCCCCCTCCCCCGAAAAAAAAAAAAAAAAAAAATTTCCCCCTAAAAAAAAGGTCCAGTCCAGTCTAGTCCAGGAACTCGTGCAGAAAATGTTTACAAAAGAACGAAAGTGTAAAAGAGACTATAACAACTCTGCAAACGCGATTCTCTCCGACAGCGTTCTAGTCAAATGAGACAAATTATCTATCATTGTATTTAAAAAAATAAATGCGACTGTGTAGTTACTGTAGGTCTAATGAAAGCACTCCGAAGAATATGCTTGAAGTAACTTCTAAACTTAACAGCATGACTTTATAGCTAAGTGTTTTTTTTGTGTGGGTCTTCTGTGGTCGGTGATAATCGGCGAATTACACATTGACGTTTTATCCCAGGAAAACCGACTATTAAAATACAATATTGATTTACTAGCTCCTTTTCCAAAACGCGAAAGTCGATGGGTAAAGGAGACGGGCAGCTGGATTCATGAAAAAAAAAACAAAAACAAAGGAGAATTCTAAGGACAAAGGAAGTTATAGTACGAGTGATTATACAAAGGTCAAATACAAGCTGGTATCCTTTATTCTTATTTTGTGTTCAGTAAATAATTCTATTGTTTAGTTTGACGGTTTTTCATTTAAGGAAATACAAGAATGTGACAAGCGCAACGGTATCAAGAGTTTCCTTTCAGATTAAATTTGCTTATGAAATGAACAAATTCCACCACGCGATAAGAACACAGCATTTATTGTCTTTCCACACCTATACGAAGCTGAGGAGTTTCATTAAAAACGGATCGATTTTAACTCGCTTTGGAACTGAGTAGATCAAAACAAAAACGGATACATATCATTTTAGTGTGGACGGTCGAAAACGGTCAAAAATGAAACAAGGTCCATCAGGCCGGATAGTTTGTAGTTTTGTGTAGTAAAGCTGTGTAAAGCTGTGTAAGGTTCCTAAAGTTACATTATGTGTGTGTATGTTTGCGTATTATAATATTCGGTACATTATAATTCCCCACACATGACGTTCCTACCATCCATCAAAACGAAAACGATGACCAGAAATATCGCAGGCGCGGGTGTTTGTAGCATCTCGACGAGTAGGGTTCAACTTACGTCTCAACTGCCACTCTCGCGTTTTCGGTTTTCGAACGTTTTGTTGCATGTGGCAGTCAAAAACGCAGCAAATCGGTCCCGGTGTGGTCCCGGTGTTTGAGCAATTTCAATTGAGCATTAAGAGTTGTGATAAGCTTTTAATTAAGTTATAAAAAGAACCACCGACATCAAGTTGCAGCAGCTTATCAAGAGTACATCATGCCAGACCGAGTCCAAGCTTTTTTTGAAATCTACAAAACAAGCATAGATCTTTTCGTTGTGATTATGAACGTACTTATCTATCAAGGTTCGAAGAGTGAAGACGTGCTCTGCTGTGCGGTTATTCGGTAAAAAGCCAATTTGAGATTTGTGGAGTATATTCAAAGAAAAAATATACTCGAGAAGTCGTTGGCTTAAGATAGAACAAAATAGTTTTCCCAAGCAGCTGGAGACACAGATACACCGGTATTTTTTTTGCCGGATCGCTTCGTCCGCCCGATTTATAGATGGGAGTAATAAGACCACCACACCAAGTCTGTGGCATGGTCCCTTGGTTAAGAATTGAATTAAATAATTTTTCACGTACAGGGATCAGTGTATCGATACTAGCTTTTATCATTTTATTTATCCGAAAATGGTGATTTATTATTCTTTAACTTTTCCGCAGCTTTACGAGTTTCTCTTTCAGTTATCATGAAATCTAAAGGACGAGATTGCTGACCATGACATTCATTTTGTCGTTACTCATTGCAATTAAATGTTTTGCTTCGCTGGGTTAAGAGGTTCATTTGAACGAAGATTGTGGAAATATTGTAGACAATTTTCTTCCGAGATTGATTGAACATCCTTTCCTTTTCTAGTGTCGTTCATCGATTTGAGGCATTGCCAGAACGTTTTCGCGTCTGAATTGTCTGCAGTTTTTTCTAGCTCAGAAATCTTGGCATTGTGAAAATCCTTTTTTGTAGAATTAAGTAATTTCTTGTATTGGGCCAGAGTACCACGGTATTGCTCACGTATGGTAGCATTCAAAGGGTCTTGATGTTTCTTGTTTGCTAGTTTACGTAATTCATGCCTTTATTAGAAGATTAGAAGAGGTGTGATCGCCAGATGTATCCCATTCTATCGAAGTTATGAATCAATATGAAAATCATATATCTGAACTTTTCGGGCTTTCTTTTCGAAACTGCAAAAGTTGAGTCTATAACTACGATGATCTTCTTTCATTATAATTCCCGTTATATCGCCACACATGTAACTTTTAGGGTACATGCGTATTACCGTACATGAATTGCATTAAATATATATTATTAATGACATAAACAAGTGACATAAATACTTTGTTCGCAAGCAAATCCGCCTAGTTTCGGCTCGGTCAATCTTGGACTCCGCCGTGAGCTGTGACGTCAGACAACGGGGCAAAAGAGGACGGCCTAGGGACTAGGCTGCAAGTAAATAATTCATATGTTCAGCAAAAAGATCACGTAAATTATTCTACTCATTCGATTGACGTTTTTATGCAGTTCAAAAGATACAAGTACATGACAAGCACAAGTATAAAGAGTTTGCGTTGCTTTCAAGATCAATCTTACTATGTATTAAACAAATTCTGTGGCGAGATTTAAAATTTCCCATTTTCAATTCCCATCGGTGCTCTTTGGCAAGATGAAAATTTATCCTGAATACTCCGGGGGTCCTGTTATATTTGTAGCGACTCATAACCAAATGTAGTCATTTTTGTTGGGTCTCCTACCAACAACACTGACCCTCCCCGCCCTCCGCGTCCACTTGTCGCTCGCTGAGAGCGTTTTACTGTTTCCTGTTTTCAATAGATTCGTTCCAGACCCCAAAAGGAAAGACCTTCAATATACATCTGCTCGTTGCTATAATATATAGTATTCAGCAAAAATATTTAAGCAATTCAGTCAATGCAATCAAGTGATCCATATTTTATTGAAGCGCTCCTTTTTTAGCGGAGCTCTCGCGCGCGAAGCGAGCCAGCGGAGCACCATGGGTAAGAAAATGAAGTAATGTACCCATCCGAGAAAATTTGGTAATCACGTGACCGTACACCGAGAGACCGTCCGTCCGCACCACAGGCATAGCAATGTAAAATAACTCAATCAACAGGTATGGCAACCCAAATGCAACTCGAGGATATTTTGGCGGGAAGTCGCATAGCCACCGGCGTCTTGTAAAGCAGAGACAACAAAACAGTCAATAAAGACGAAAACGGAAAGCAGAAATTGATTCTGTATCCGTGTTGTCTAAAGTATTAAGCTTAGATAAATTGTCTTGTCCACAAATTTGGAATATAGAGCAAGTGAAAGACAGAGAAATAAGAAAGTGGGCGGCAGGCCAGCGAAGCTCAAACGAGAAAAAGGGCGATAAAGAGAGATAAAAAGCTGTTTGTTAAAGTTGGGAATAGTCATTCTTCACAACGTGAATTGAAGTGTGGTGTCCCTCAGGGATCAGTTCTGGGCCCTTTGTTGTATTTGTTATACACATCACCTATTGCGGACATAATAAATGATCATGGACTATCATACCATCTATATGCTGACGACACCCAATTATATATTACCTTTAAATCTACCAGCTTGAATGACATCCAACAAGTGAAGTTGAGAGTGGAATGCTGTGTGAGGGACATTGATGAATGGATGATAAGAAACTATCTTAAACTAAACCAAGACAAAACGGACCTTGTAGTCATCAGTTCTAGATTCCATCCTATGCCTGACATCGGTCACATTACTGTTGGTTCTGAGTGCATTGCACCTCGTGACTCTGTTCGTAATTTAGGGGTTCAGTTTGATAGCATATTTAGTTTTGAGGAGCACATTAAGAACATTTGTAAATCATCATTCTATCATTTGAGAAATCTTGCTAAAATCCGCAAGTACTTAAGCCAAGATACATGTAAAATCTTAGTCCATGCATTTATCAGTTCGAAACTTGATCACTGTAATTCCTTATTACATGGCCTTCCTAAGTATCTGTTAGCGAGACTACAGGCAGTTCAGAATGCTGCAGCTCGTGTTGTCACATTGACACCGAGGCATGTTCATATAACTCCTATTTTAATTAATCTTCACTGGTTACCAGTTGAGTTTAGAATAACTTTTAAAGTCCTTTTATTGGTATACAAGGCCCTTCATGGCCTTGCACCTTCTTATATTTCTGACCTTTTGAATTTTAAAACATACTCTAGGTCATTGCGTTCTTCATGTAAAGAATACTTAGTGGTTCCAAGAAGCAGATTGAAAACATATGGAGACAGAGCTTTCTCTATTGCAGGACCTAAATTGTGGAACGATTTACCTCTAGAGATTAGGAAATGTGCTTCAGTGGCAACTTTTAAGCAATCCCTTAAAACTTTTTTATTTAAGTTAGCATATAGGTTATGAGATTCCTTTTGTTTTGAGATGTTTTTGATTTATATAGTAGATAACTTAGGCTATATTTGAATTATATTGTATATTGTAGATATTTTTATATTTTATATTTTTTATATTTTATTTTGCAATTAGGTAGCGCTTTGGACAATTATTGGATTTTAGCGCTATATAAATAAAATTATTATTATTATTATTATAAAAAACAAAGGAGACATATTTTTGTTGGAAGAACAACGTAAAAATTTTGTAGCGGCGGTGACAAAATGAGAAATGCTAGCGGCCACCAATGTAAGGTGAAAACGAGCGGCAGTGAAAAAAAGTGAACGGGTACACGTACGACATTTCCTCCATAAATCGTGTAACTAAGAAGTTTCTGGAAGTTTCACGTTGTACTTGTGCAAAAAAAACGGCAAAGAAATGTACAAAGAAAGTGTGCTTCACAGGAAAAGTTGCTTTTGCTAATTAGACCTATTGTTGTTTTCCACCGTTTTCCGACGTAGCTGCCTTCGCCGCTTAGCATTACACGATTTTATATTTTGTTTAAATAAACTATAAATATTATCGAGAGCTTCGCTTTTAGCCCTGGCTAAATCTATATATTAGCATACTATTCGCGACGGTCCGTTCCAGGCTCGCTGAATAAGAGACGAAGAAATGGAACCGCGCTTGAGTGAGTTGGAAGTGGAAAGGACAGGGAAGGGAAGGAGGGAGGGAAAAGAGAAGCGCCGCCGCGTAAGGTGCGATACGTGAAAGGGAGAGACAAACAATTCACGGCTGCCAGCAGCCAAAGGATTCTTACGCGAACTGGGCAGAAATGAGATGCGGTGCTCTTATTTATGCTCGCAGTACAAGGGACTGGCGCGAATTGCAAACTATTCGCGACAGTCCCTTTCATGCTCGCTGAATAAGAGACGGAGAAATGAAACCGCGCCAAAAAGTTGAACGTTAGATACGTCCTAAATAACCCAGACACTACCAAAACTCAAAACCGGCTCCTAAAACTCAAAGAATACAAAAACCCAGTTCTCCAACACTGACGGTGAAGGGGTGGAACAAAAGTACTCATAAACTCAGGGTATAGTGAATCAACTAGACTCTGATACTTGCTGAGAGCTGGGCCAGGAGGTCTTTCAGGGAATACCAAAAGGACTGCGTGATAAAACACGAATAGGCCGCCAACTCTTGAGCGGCAACAAGGCAATAAACTGGGGATAAAGGTCCAAAGGAAAAAGGAAACCTAAGGCGCAGAGAAGACGCGAGAAAAACCCACCCAAGGGATGGCAGCCTGAGCGTCAGTAATCCGACTAGGGCATTAGACACCCTTTCAGGCTACCATGGAAGCGCAGGAAGAAAAAACATATGAAATGACGGCAGAAAAGGCGAGGAACGAATAGCACACATAAACTAAAAGAATAGAAAAACAATTAGGAACACAAGGGAGCAAAAACAAAGGGACAAGGGAGTAAACCCGCAGAACTGGAGGCCGCGTGGCGAAACACGCGTACCAAATTACAGAAAAATGCAAAGGAAAACATTATCATTCAAGATCTACGGGGGCCGAGGAAATAACACCACTGTAAACAGTGTAAAATAAAACACGTCCAACAGATTGACCAAATAAGGCACAAATGCAACAAAAGTGATGAACCAACTTTAAGGGAATCGAAGGAAGATTAAATTAGTGAGAGAAACGCAGAACACAAGCCTAAAACTGAATACTGACAAAGCAAAAATAAAGCGTGCAAATTCGAGGGGAGCACGGAAAAAAAGCGTGCAACAAACTTTATGGGAGCCGAGGGAAAAGCACTGCACAAACCCTGTGTTTGTGAAAAGGCAAAACACGCAAAACATGAATTACTAACAACGAAAAGCGTGCAAAAAACTACGGGAGCCGAAGGGAAAGCACTAAAACTTTACGGGGGGCCGAGGGAAGAACACTGCACAAACTACAGATAGCGAGGCAAAGTACTAATAACACCGCTACTGGATAATACAAAAGCAAAACATTAACGTGTAAAAACCTTCCGGGAGCCAAGGGAAGGGCAGTAAACAAACTGCGGTATAGCGCCAGCGAAAGACAGGCGAGGGAAAGTCAGTCATCGGCACTGTACTGGCGATTGGCCTGTTTGAAGCAGAACTGGAGCTTGTGTAACATTGGCCGGGGCGGGACCGGTTCGTCGGCCATCTTAATAAAACAAGAATCGGTTAACAGAGCGAATGGATTCTTACGAGAACTGGGCAGATGCGGAGCTCTTATTTATACGCGCGTTGCAAGGGACTGGCGCGAATAGTGTGGTTAATTACAAAAAAACGTACACGTCAGTAACTCAGAATGCATGAAACTAGTGTTTTTCATGCATTTTTCTATCTGTAAAGTTAGTTGATTTTAACTTTTAGTAATGTCAAATGTCTGTGTTGGAGACAAACGCTTCACCTGACACAAGTACAACTAAGTGCCAGAAATATCTCAAAAATCTTTTGGACGTATCTTCATCTCGGAATTCTTGAAGGAATAGTGGCTGTTTTTCCAGTAATACCAGGTCACTCCTTTAGGATCGACCTTAACATTGAGGTACAGACCATTCAGATTGGAGTAGAGACATCTGTTGTACCACCAGGCGCCTGTATAACTCAAGGCACATTTGCCACCACGTCATTTGTCATTATCACGATCCTTGATGGAAAATAACATACCACGATGAGGACCAAGGGAATCACTAGCGGTACTTATAAAAAGAAAAAAAATGCGAAATATAGGTGTTCGGTTATTTTTTCATAGAGGTTTTGCATCCTGTAAATTTGACTTTCTGCAACAATATTGAATTTCCACGCTAATTTACCCAGATCGGACGAAACACTTCTGAACAATTAGAAATTAAAGCTGAATAATAAGGAAAATTACACTGCGTCATGTCTTCAGCTAAATCACAAAACTGGTGTCCCATAACTAGTAGAGATTGCGTTGAGGCTGAAAATCCAGTCAAATGCTGCATCATTTTCCTTAACTCACTCCAATTTTGTCTGCAGCATACATGTGTATTAGATTGGAGGAGTTAATTTAGATGTCACAAATTCAAAATACCATTATTTTTCTGAACTCTATGTGAGCCGACTTTTGATGCGAGTCCATCTCAAGGGTATTGTTCCCTTAATTTGAATTGTAAGGAAAAGGATTGTTGTTTCGTCTTTGAGGCTTTCGAGATATCAGTTTTTCTTGTCAACAGAGCTTCAGCAACGAAATCTACAGAAACCACTGAGCTCCTATGATGGATTCTCTCTCAACAAAGTTAATAGCTCAGTTATACCGCAATCCAAGTGAAATCAATCGGCGGCAGACGGTTGTAATGAACGCCATTTTATTTTGGTATTGGATATGAAAGAGCAAAAAAAAAGATAAAAAAAATTAATATTCTGAAGACGTTTTTGATATGATCTCAGTATTATGACATTGCAAAGAAGGTTAAATGGTGTTGTTTAGAAAAATAACTTTCCAGTTGCGATCAATTGCCATAAAGTATGTACAATACCTTATAATTTTTTTCTTTCTAATTTTTGTTTTTGTTGTTTTGCAGCATGTCTTTTTTTCGCCGACTGATTCTTGTTTTAGTCGATGGAAGTTAACTAACCTGAAGAACTTCCCAAACTCAGTTGATATTTCGCTCTCTCGCTTGTGACAGAAAAGGAGCTGTACTCGGCAAATGCAGTTTTTCCATGAATGTCTTCCAAGTCCATACGAAGTTTATAACCACTGCTTACAGTCAGCCGATGAATCTTGTCCAAACCGAGCCAGAACTCACCGTTCAGATTGCCAAAACCCTCTTTTGTAATGATCCCAAGCTACTCTCACAAAAAACATGCCGAAAGGCAACTCGTGGAAGCAATCTTTACATAAAAACTGGTGTGTAAAAGTTTACTAAAGCGCTTTTTCTTTGTAAGTTTTGATTTCCGCAACAGCCATTTTATTTGACTTCGCAAAATTTGATACAGATTTCCGTGGGCCAAACTGAACGATTTCGAAGACTATGCTTGATAAGCAAACTTCTAAGTAAAACAAATGACTTTTTTCTCCTCTGGCTCGTGATAACTGGCAACTAACACAATCTATCACAAATGACCGAGTATTGAATTATGAATTCAATTACTACCTCCTTTTCCGACGGAAAAGCACTCCCCTGTCGTCAATTGAGGGAAAAGCGGATGGGTAATGGAAGATAGGCTCCTGGGTCCATAGAGAACAAAAGGAGAATTCTAAGGACAAACGAGGAAGTCATTAATTTTTACAAGTGATTGAAAATATTAAACTGAGCAAAAGTGCGCAAGGTATTTTTTATTTCTATTTCGGTCAGTAAAGAATTTTATTGTTAAGTTTTACGTTTTTTTTCCAGTTCATAAACTACAAGGAAAAGTATTCAGAGTCTGCTTTCAAAAATTCAAAATTGTTACTTATCAACGCTCATAATTTCATACGCGCGTGCCGCACATGGAATGTTCTGCCCACTGAGTTACGATCAAGTCACATCTCTCACTATTTCAATATTACAATAGGGCTCTGGACCTGTACGACGTTGTCGACATCAGAACCTGGAGAACAATCTGTCCCAGGTGCAACATAGCGAGGACTCTCCAGTACCCGCTGACCTGCTGCTTCTAGCAATTTGAACTTCTGTTTTGTTTCCTTTTTTAACGATTTTTTTTATTAACGAGGGAGCCACTGTAATTGGTTAGGCTGTAATGGTCTCCCTGCCTAACAATTTTTATGTACTCATGTATGACTAGCCCTTGGCGTAGTTAGTTACATCGGAATGAGCATCATTCATCGGTTTTTCTGTCAAGGGCTAGCGAACAGGATAGCCCCGAAGAAATATTTAACCTTGTAGCAGTTTTCGGAGTAGCCTCCCATGCAGGCGTTTTTAGGGGAGCTCGTATATATATATATATTTTGGGGAGGGACGAAATACGAGCTCCCCTGAAAACGCCTGCGTAGGAAGCTATTTTCGGAGAAAAGGTTCCATACCTTAGGATTTCAGCCACAGACTCAAAACTTAGAAACATCAGTTGTACACAGCTCATAAAAAAAACAGTGCCACAGCAAAGTCCTGCAAAGAGGCATTCATTGGCTGGGTTAAAATGCAATCCGGCTTTTCATTTCAAACAGTTTAGATAAATACAACTTTTCAAGTGATTTATGTTTTTATTGAAGCACCTCTATTACAGTGTACTGGTTAATTAAAAACGAATGTAACTCAGAATCATTAAACTGCATGGCGTTTTTCAATACATTTGTCTGGCAGAAGATTACTTGATTTTAACTTCATTGAAAATAGTTATTGTTAGAATATCAAGACCTCAAGAGATGTACGCTTTACTTAGCACAAAGTGCCAGAAATATCTCAAAAATCTTTTGGACGTATCTTCATCTCAGTTTTCTTGACAGAGTAGCAGCTACCCTTCGGCCAATTGAGCCAGCGCATTCCTTTACAGTCGTCCTTGCCGTTGAGGTACTGTCCATTCAGGTTGGAGTGGTGACAATTTTTGTACCACCAGGCGCCTTTACGACCCAAGGCACAGTTGCTACTCCACTTGTCATTATCACGATCCTTGGTGGAAAATGACATACCACGATGATAACCAAGCGCATCACCAGCGGTTCCTACAAAAAGGGGGGAAAAGCGAATAATAGGTCTTAGATATCGCGGTTTTCTTTCGCAGAGTTTTTCAACCGGTCAATTCCACTTCTGCATACACAATCTCAGTCCAGTTAAATTAATCCAAACTGGAAGAAACACTTCTTGTTTTTTTTTTTTAAACAAAATTAAATTAAAAAGTCCTCCGAAGGGTCTTAAGACCTCCTTAAAAGGAACATGAAAGATCACATTTGGTAAAGTTACGAAACCTGTGGAGATCTTGTACTTGCTGAGAATTCAGTGAAATACCCTAATTTCTGAACTCTCAAGACGTGGGCCAATCCTTTTTAAGGTGGCCCCCTAGAGTATTTATTAATAACCCTAGCAATGTAGCATACGTTACAGAACGAAATCTAGTTACTTTATCTTTGCGATTTGGTTCACGAAATTCACCGCTAAGTTTACCCATGTAAAAAGGCTCCTTTATAAAGTTTCATTTTCTGGATTAAGGCCGTTGCCATGGCCACATCGCATCGCATCGCATCCTTGATCACTTTTTCTTAATATTTCTTATTTCCCTCCGTAAAATGTCTTTAAACTTTGCCACTTTATATTAACGATATTGCTTAACATTTTAAAGTGGAAACAAGAACGCTCTTAGTAGCGTTGAGTCTCGCTTGCTTGGAGATGAGTTTTGTTGTCAAAGGCCCCGGTGCCGTTATACTACTTTTTCGTTTGGAATACAAAACGATTGTTGTATGTCATAATGTATATACTCAAAAAGTAAAAATTGCAAGGAGAGACAGGCTGCACATCTTAGCCTCAAACCGGTGTGAAACCTTTGAAAACCTTCTACATATTGATATTGCTCCATTGAGGAGTACTCTTTCAGGGATTCTACACTCGAAAAATTGAACGATGATTTTTATCGGTATCAGGGGCCCATGACTCTGTCAGTATAAATATAGATAGCCTCTTTGTACCGGACTAAGATACGGCTCGGTACAGTATATGTTCAGCACAGGAAAAAAGTGTAAGTTGAACAGAACCTTATACAACACCCAGTTAATTCAGTTCACGCGTATTCCCGTTGAATTTGTTGTCCGTTTTATAAGATATATATATCGCATGAAAGTAATGACATTTTCCATAGCTGCTTTGTATCTACTGTTAATATCTCCGTACAGTCTCAGAGTACAATGTTTAGAGTTGTACACAGCATGCATTTTAGATAGATAGATAGATAGATAGATAGATAGATAGATGGATCGATCGATCGATCGATCGATCGATCGATAGATAGATAGATAGATAGATAGATAGATAGATAGATAGATAGATAGATAGGTAGGTAGGTGGGTGGGTGGGTGGGTAAGAACCTTAGTTTATGGCACGATAAAAAGATCAGCATTGCTGGTGGGGTCGTGCATACAACAATTACAAGAAAAATAAGGAGTACTGAAAGCAAATGTACACTTAAAAATTAAAAACTGTTGAAACGTTTTTTCTTGTATTACAGTATCACCAGGAAAAAGCGTTTCATTTTCCCGGAAAATTTCACTTTCTCGTCAAAACAATCACTGACTCAAACAGACTCGGATTAGTTTACTTGAATTTAGCATTCAGTACAGCGAAGGGGGTTATGTTCTGTGAAATTTATCTACAGTCCGCGGCCCACGTCATCACTGATCCACGATTTATTTATTTATTTTATTTTCAAGTTCTTTTTAACCGATCCTTGATCCCCGATTTCTCGATCCTGATTTTCCAGTAAACCTTGAAGTTTTGCTCATTAAGATTATTCTTTTTTTTCGACCACTGAAGTGATCAGTTGTTCCAAAATAATCAACGCTTTCAAGCCATAGAATTCTTGGACCAACCCGTTCCGGAAAGGCTCGATATGGGATTTCTATTAACTATGGACATGAAGTGCTGCAAGTAGAGTGTGCGGTTAGTCAAGTTCAAAGCTACTCGTATAAACACATCCATGACACGTTAGGGTGGATTTCCACAGATGCGTTTTTGGCTCCGCATGTTAACGCACGTAAATTTTAATCACGTAAATCAAATAGAGGTAAGACATAAAGTATTGAGATTAAACGTCAAATTAAGCGAGTTTCTACTCTTACGCTTACATAATTGTATGTGCAGCCTTTCATGCATTGCCTTTATTTTATTTGCGGACGCAAATTTTACGCACGTGCGCACGTAAAAATTACGTGACAGTGGATACTTCATATCTCAAGTATTCATGAAGTGCAACACGACTTCACATCGTAACAACTGCGAAAATCTATCAATTAAATACATAAATCAAAGTGAAACTATTTAACCGTACATTTCCGGTAATTGCGACAATATTCTGAGAAACGTAACGCCTTAAAAAGCCACAAAATCCTGAGGATTTCCCAGCTATAATATTTTCTCATCCTGCTTGGGGATGTGCCTGCATGTCGTGCATAATTACACGAAAATCAAGGGCCTCCATTCGAGGAAAATTACGTCATTGCCAAACTTACATGCGTCATTTCAGTCATCGCCGAAATAAACTGCATTCTCATCAAGAGACTCATTTCCATACAATGAAAGTCGTCACGATTCTTATCCCCAGTTTCCACGGTCTTCGCAAAGAACGCGGGGCCTACAAACTAGGTCCGACGAAAAAAAAAAACGACTGCATTTTAAGAGTCTCGCTCTGCTCAAGGAAGCGAGACTAAAAACATGGGGTCGTTAAGACGGTTTCGCCATTATTTTGAAATTTCTAACTTTTCTTAATAGAGGAGTTTGGCTCTTACAGATTTTAACAAGAAAAGGACAGTACAAAGGTACTGCAACTGTTAAGAAATGAGGTGATTTTTAAAAAAATTTACCGAAGGAAACGCGAGAAATTCACGGTTAATTAACTGCGCTGACGTCACAAAAATGCGAAAAACACGCGTGGTTCGAGGTCGTATGAGCAAAATACGCGCGCGAGCCATCACGCTCGCATGCGCATAACGCACATAGCTGAAAACGTGATTTCTTCGAAAAGTACGAAAGTTATCTCGGCTGTTGAAAAAGGAGAGATAGCGGATTCAGTTTTATACCAAACACTGGATGTTTTCTTCGAAATACTTAACCACTGTAGCCAAAATTCGAGCCGTGGTGGTCACTACTCGTGCGGATAGCAATCATCGGAGATGAAGACGGCGGTTTTGCAAGAATCGCG
The DNA here is from genome assembly GCA_942486035.1 of Porites lobata. NCBI lineage: Eukaryota > Metazoa > Cnidaria > Anthozoa > Scleractinia > Poritidae > Porites > Porites lobata. The sequence continues at coordinate 2,123,852 of CALNXK010000008.1, forward strand.
ATAAGGCCTTCATTTCCTAATCTGCTGTACCGACTGCTTGCAGATCTTCAAATGCTAGCCTGCGTGCAGACGATAACTAAACTCTGATTAGTACCGTCTGCGAAGCAGCGCAGAGATCCTTGTTCTGGACCCCCAACCGACTCAACGAATTACCGGAAGTGCGTTTCGAATTTCCCTTCAACCTGTTTGGCTATTATCAGTCTTGCGACAAACAAAACAAAGGTCTTTTTTAACTGGCCAATCGTGGTGCGTACTCAAATCTGGGTACACAGCTGGAAGTCCAGAACAAGGATTTCGGCGCTGTTTCGCAGACGGAGTTAACCAGAGTTTAATTTCGTCTTCGCGCAGGCTATCAAATGCCAGCCCACTTCCGGATACTTTCTCAACCTTGTCTCCTTTAGGGATAATTTCGACGGCGAAGTTTTTCTGTAAAAGCCTGCTGTAAAAGATGGCGCCGATCTAAAAAAAAGTACATCACGTCCTCAGCTGCACGTACAAGACCGTAGTTCTCGACTGATAACCTACTATTGCTTTCTTCAACGGTCAATCTGTGGCTCAAGAATTATTTTTTCATTGTGCAACAACATTTTCTAGTGCACCATGTGCGTTAAAGAGCTTTTGAAAAGGAAAGAGGACAAGGATGTTGGTTCGTCGATGGGAAGGTTCCTTCGATCAGGATTCAAGTAGAGTAGGAAACCTTTCTTCTGATAAGTTTTTTAAACAATGTGATAGAGTCGGCAAAACAAAAAAAAACTTACACTTGCTGTAATCTTGCCTTCATGAAGCCACTTCTAGAATTTTGTTAATCAAATCAAATGTAAGAGAAATGAAGTGACCGAGGAGCGCCGCCGGTGAAGACATTCTTCAGTGGTTGTTCGGGACTTGGCTCAATCTCTCAGATCTTTCCACTGTCCGTGAACCAAAGGCCAGAAAGGGTAACATTGCTTCCTTTAGGGTTAGTGTACTTATTTCTCTTTTTCTTTGTTAAGTTCCCATTCACCATTTACTTCGACTATTTTACGTTTGTCTACTTTTGAAGCGAAAGAATTGATGTCTGTGGAAAATTTCTGCTTCGTTTTTACATACAATTTAATCTTATGGAGATCGATAGTGACTTGTAACCGGTGTAATTTAACATTGTCTCCTCTCATAAATGTTTGACCTACAACAGAGAGCTAAAAAAGTTTTTGGGGGTGAATACTTTGAAACTGAGAGGCCATGTTTGTTTTGTTTTCTGCGTGGAGGTCGCGCGGATTTCAAAGCTCGCGCCATACTAGTGCTGAGGCTGCGCACGGCCAATTTACTCTAGGGAGCCACCTTTAACTTTTTGATATAATCTAATATGACATTACAAATATAGGTCAACTGTTGTTGTCAAAATTAATCATTTAACAACTTTCACAGTTCAATCGCGATCAATTGGGCAAGAAAAAAAATCTTATTTTCTTTCTTTCTTTTTTCCTTCTGTTATTGTATTTTCCAATTTGCAACATTTTTCGCCGACTGATTCTTTTTCAGTCTAGTGTATAAACTTACCTGAATAACTTCCCAAATTCAGTTGATATTTCGCTCTCTCGCTTGTGACAGAAAAGGAGCTGTACTCGGCAAATGCAGTTTTTCCATGAATGTCTTCCAAGTTAACACGAAGTTTATAATCACCGCTTACAGTCAGCCGATGTATCTTATCCAAACCGAGCCAGAACTCACCGTTCAGATTGCCAAAACCGCGTTTGTAATCATCCCAAACGCGGAAAAAATCAACAGAGCCATCTCGCCTCTTCTGAAACAGTCCAACCTCCACCGGCAGTTTTCTGATCACAGAACACTTCAAATTCGCCCAAACCATCAGGATTAATTTTATACACACCACTGATCTTGTCACCGTACTTGTAAACTTCAGCGCAGTTCTTGTAAACTGAAAACAAAATGACGATCCAATAATTATTATTTTGTTTTTATAGGCCTTATATTCTTCGGGAATGCCTTCAATAATTTTTTGACGAAATTGTCTTATAACTTATAAAGAACTCATAAAACAAGAATGGTATTTCCGCGACATTTTGCGAGGTGTTTTGACGGTATTTTAGTGAAGTATCGATGAGGATCCACTTAGTTTGCTCATCTACAGTACAAATTCGATCAAATTAAATCAAATTAAGTTGTTGTTACAAACCTTTTCCGTTACCGGACCCAGTAGTTTTATTTTCTCTCAATGCCCTGATTTCTTGTCGTATTTCCTCCAGTTGTTGCTCGATTTTCTTGCAGTTTGGTCCGGCGTAAAAGCTGTTGTAGTTATTATTCACATTGCAGTGAACTTCCTTCGTCGGTTTAACCGTAGAGTTGGCAAGTGTTGCGATAAAGTAAGCGAACAGGATAACTCCAACAAAGTATTTCATCTTAACTCTTATGAGCAGTTTTGGGAAAGAACGTGGTCTTACAATGGCACTGAAAAATGTAGAGAAAAAATGATGCAAAGCCTTCCGCAGAGCCTTGTTATAGTGTTGTGAAGTATTTTGAGGTTATTTTAAGTTTATTTCGTGTTTGTGCTTGACGTTTCGCTCGTGACTAGAGTCTTGTTATGATCAGTTTATAGATCAAGGTTAATCCGTCAGATCCGTATTTTGTGTCGACAGGTTTTCAAATTCTATTACCTTTTAAAGTAGTTTTTCAACATGAATGTCATTTATTAAATTTGATTGTCAGTCCTTGACGGGGGCACGTTTTGGAACCGTCGCTGACCTTGATTGTTACCTACATCAGAGTTCCTGTTTTGGTTTAAGGTAGAGTCTCGTGGGTTTAGCTGTCACGCTTTCATTCTTATGGGTTTGTTTATTCCACTTTGGTTATCAACAGGAAATTCGTTTAAGTCACTCGGAAAAGCGTTTGTAACTCTCATGGTCAGCAAGCCTAAACGTACCTACGTTTTACTCATTTAAGTTGCAAGTGTTTAGCACAAGGGGGTGAGTAGTTGAGATTAGTTACAGTTAGTTGTCTAGCAGAATTCGTTAAGTGATGCTGTAAACAAAACGTAAGAGCTCCTGTAAAGATTAAAGAACAACAAGATGTAAACTTTGATACCTGGTACCTCTACGCTCAGCGAGCGAGTTTCTCGTAAACCCCCTACAATAGGTTCTAATTTTTAGACAAGATTTTTCTTGTCTTTGTATTTTTAGTAGGTGCTGTGTCATCTATTATAACCAATAAAATGATGTAAGGTGGCTCCCCAGAGTATTTCCTAATGATCCTAGCTATCTAGCATACGTTACAGAAGGAAATCTAGTTACTTTGTCTTTGCGATTTTGTTCACAAAATTCACCGCTAAGGTTACCCATATAAGAAGGCTTCTTTGTCAAATTAAGGCCGTTACCATGACAACACCGCAGCCTAAGCCAGGCAGTAATATTGTCATTTTTGATCATTTTTTCTTAATATTTCTTATTACCCTCAGTGAAATGTCTTTAAACTTTGCCACATTATATTAACGATATTGCTTAGCATTTTAAAGTGTAAAACACATGGGGTCGTTAAGACGTTTTGCCAATATTTTGAAATTTGTAATTTTTCTTAATAGAGGAGTTTAGCTCTTACAGTTTTAACAAAAAAAGGGCGGTATAAAGGTACTGCAACTGTTAAGAAATGAGGCGATTTTTAAAGAAATTTCCAGAAGGAAACGCGAGAAATTCACGATTAATTAACTGCCCTGACGTCAAAAAAATCAGAAAAACACGCATGGTTCGGGTTAGTATGAGCAAAATACGCGCGCGAGCCATCACGCCCGCATGCGCATAATACACATACATGAAAACGTGTGGTTTCTTCGACAAGAACGAAAGCCATTGTTAAAGCTGTTTATTACATTATTACGGTGATATCTTTAATTGCCAGTTGAAAAAGGAGAGATAGTGGATTCAACTTTACACCTAACATTGGATGTTTTCCTCGAAATACTTGACCATTGTACCCAAAATTTGAGCCGAGGTGGTCACTCGTGCGGATGGCGATCATCGGAGGAGATGGAGACGGTGGTCGCGCAAGGATCGCAATAAGCCCTTCATTTCCTAATCTGCTGTACCGACTGTTTGCAGATCTTCAAATGCCAGCCCACTTCCGGATACTTTTTCAACCTTGTTCTTCTTTAGGGATAATTTCGACGGCGAAGTTTTTCTTTAAAAGTCTGCTGTAAAACATGGTGCCGATCTAAACACGTACATCACGTCCTCAGCTGCAAGTACAAGACCGTAATTCTCGACGGACAACTTACTACTGCTTTCGTCAAGGGTCAATCTGTGACTTAAAAATTATTTTTCGTTGTGCAAACATTTTCCAGTACTGATCTTGAGCGTTGAAGGACTCTTGAAACAAGAAAAAGTACAAGGATGTTGGTTCGTCGATGCAAAGGTTCCTTCGATCAGGATGCAAGTTAAGTAGGACACCTTTCTTCTGATATTTTTTTAAACAATGTGATAGAGTCGGCAAAAAAAATTTACACTGCCTGTAATCTTGCGTTAAAGCCGCTTCTAGAATTTCTTAATCAAATCAAATGTAAGAGGAATAAAGTGACCGAGGAGCTCCGCCGGTGGCATTCTTCAATGTTTGTTCACGACTTGGCTCGATCTTTCACATCTTTCCACTGACCGTAAACCAAAGGCTAGAAACAGCAACATTGCTTCCTTTAGGGATAGCATACTTACTTCTTTGTATTCTTTGTAAAGTTTCCATTCAGCATTTACTTCGACTATTTTACGTTTGTCTACTTTTGAAGCGAAAGAATTGATGTCTTTGGAAAATTTCTACTTTGTTTATACATACACTTTACTCTTATGGAAATCGATAGTGACTTGTAACCGGTGTAACATTGTCTCCTCTCATAAACTAACCAAACTTTTTGCTCAATGAGCTTCAACTGAAAGTTAATAAGTTTTTTGGGGCAATATTTCGAAACTGAGAAGCCATAAATGTTTTATTTTTGCGTGGACGTCGCGCGGGTTTTAAAGCTCGCGCCATACTAGTGCTCAGGCTGCGCACGGCCAATTTACTCTAGGAAGCCACCTTAACATTTGCATAGAACATCGTGTGGCCGAAAAATAAATATTTATTCATGCATCATCATGTATACTGGCATACTTTTGCGTTAGCGCTGTTTTGAGAAACAGAACTCTGAAGAGTAAAATCTTAGGTTTAAGCTTTACATTGAAGAACCTAACGAGTAAAATATTTCTGTCAGTTTATGGGCAAGATGCTGAATCATCGGTACTTGTTGACGTCCGAGTTCCTCTTTTCATCTTTTCTTGAACATATTTCAATAACATATAGATTTAGCCGGGACTAAAGGCGAAGCTCCAATTAATAAATTTATAATTTAAATCAAACAATAAACTTATAATCCACAAATCAGTTAACTTAAGGGCACATTCATGTGACTTTTGAGGGAAAGGCTAAGTTATTTTAGAGTGAAACATCTTACATCGAATTGATAACCTTATATGTACACCAAAAAAGTAGCAAACATCTTCGATCACATTCAAGATTACAGTAGATTAGGCCTCGAAAGTAATTTCTTGGAAAACGAATCACGCCGAATTTTTTGGCGTTCGACAGGTTTACTTTACAAATTCTTGCCAACAAATCGGGGGGTGTTTAAACCAACCTTTTATAATTTTTATACATCACATTTGAGGTGAAACAGTACTATTTATTATCCAGACCTCGGACAGAATGCGGTGTTTCACAATTTTTCAAGACAAATTGCACGCAGTCAATATTCAGGACGATCAATCGTGGGCTTTAAGCGAAACCGTTCAAAAATTTCCAAAATCACCCATACGGCCAGCTGGTTGTCATTTCTATAGTGCGAGCTGTCAGTGTGGTCGAGTGTTTGAATGAACTTTAATAGAGTTACGCTTCAACATAATAGCGAATTTTTTTTTTTATTTTTGTTATTTAATGGTTTCAGTTATAACGATGTGTAATCTTATAAAGTGTTTGATACCCGCGACATTTTTTAGTACTCCTGCAAGCGATGTTCATGAATGATGAAGGAAACAGCACTGACAAGCAATTAAAATTGCAAGAGAGACTACTAACAATCAAAAAAAGAAATATAATTCGGTGAAACATTTACAGAGACAGTAAATTTTCATTCACGAAGACAAGTATTAAAGTGTCTCTCTAAAAATCCTGAGTCTTTAAGCGTAAAGCTTAAACCGGCTTCCCGGCGCGGTGTTTACTGTTTTCGAAGGTGAACTCCTCGAAGCAAGAAAATCGCCCAAATTTATAACTAAATATTCTTCGGAACCAGTGGGGGGGGGGGGGGGAAGACGAGGTCTGGAAGCAAGTATATTCAAGAAAGCTTTATAAATATGAGCTTACTGCTCTACATATCTTAACTGAATAAAAATTAACGCTTCATAACATTTCACTTCGTTTATTTCGATTTCACTTCGTTTATTTCGGTCAACACCTTGAATCCAAAGTTAAACTTCAAAACGATCCTAAAACAAATCACAACTACTACTGAAAGCTCTGTACCTTGAAGCGACTGTAACTTTCCTAAGGTTTGCAGCAAAACACTGCTCGATAGCTCAACTCTTCAGCGGCCTTTTCTTAGCAGCTATACGGAGCTAGCTATATGTTGCATATTCCAAACTCTGCAAAGGGAGATTGTTTAACAGAAAAAGAAAACCACACACTATGTCTGAAAGGCGACATAAAATCAATAAATTTGCGAATTAGGGACTTGTCAGAAATTAGCAGGGGGGAAGGGGGGGTGGGAATTTTAAATTTGGGTTCGGAAATGAGGTGACCCATCCCTGCAATATGAGTGAAATTTGCTCACCCTCCCCTTGACCTTGGCCTAAAATATCATGACCCTCCCCCTCTTGTATAAATGATAAAATCTAGTTCTTGCAATACACTAGCGTGAGTCAGTTTTATGAAAGCTCAAAATAAATTTCTAATCTATTCTTTGTAATACATACATTTTAGATGACAGCATTAAGAGTCCGACTCTGATTCTGACAGCTGATCATTCGACTCTCCTATTTCTCCCAGGTTGTTTTTACAAAATAAAGAACTTCTTTTTTCTTCTGTGGGTGAACCTCTACATGATCACGGACACATATTTGCATGACCCTCCCCCTTTTAACGGCCCATTATTCATGACCCCTCCCTTTTCTGCAGTCTCAAAAAGTTGTGACCTTCCCTCTGTTTCCACCCCCCCTCCCCCTGCTAATTTCTGACAACTCCCTTACCAAAATATAATAGTGAGAAACAGTCCCGCCTTCGACTGCTATGTTTTTGTTTTTTCTCAAGACCGTTGATCTATGGCTTTTGACGTAACGCGCATGATCAGTACACAAATCCGCTGGCAAGACCCTTGCTGATCGCTTGGCAAGTTGTGAGATGTGTGGGAAGTAGCTTCCCCCCTCTTCCCCCCCCCTGTTCGGAACGTTTTCTTTCTATTTGCGGTGAGCAAATATATCTGAAGGCTTTTTAAAGTTCCGTAAGATTATATCAAACCTGATACTAGGTCAGATCATTGACTCATATCCTACAAACGTGCATAAACTTGCCGCATAAACTGTCAGCGTGAACTGTGCAAGACTTCATGTAATATGTCCAAAACGAGTGCGAGTGTTTCATCAGGGGTTCCAGACACCGATAGCCTGTGTACAGCCGCCCCTTACCTAAAAAAAAAATCGGAAAGGAGCGTCTGTGATTTACCGTTGATAATCTCTTTCCGATTTTTTTTTTGAGGTAAGGGGCGGCTGTACACAGGCTAACGATTTCAAACCTCTATGAATCTCGTCATGTAGTCACTGCCAGAATACTGGGAAGGAGTAGGTAGACAGGGAAGTAGAGCAATCTTTGAATTAACACGTTATTTTAAAAATGCTTAACCATTCGTGTGTAGCCTGCAAATACAACCGCCTCTTAACCCTTTAAGCCCCAATATCCACAAACAAATTATCCAAACTGATCTCTATACATTTCCTTCAAGAATAAGTTGAGAGAATTTGATAAAAGATCAAGGCATTTTCCCTTAAGTGATCATTTTATTAATTCTCATAACCTAATCTCTTGACATTGTATGGATATCGTTAGGAGAAAATTGACGTTAGACACTATTGGGACTTAAAGGGTTAATGCTCCCTCCCTTCCGCTGGGACTTTTTGCGAACGGCGGGGAGCTATGAGAGACGGCTTTATTGACAGGTTAGCTCGTGTGGAACCCAGACTGAGCGAATAAACGCAAAAACGCAAGTACTACTGCACACCCGCGCTTCCTGTAACATAATTCAATATTTACTGAATTTTGGCGAGACCATCTACTCTCACTAAAAAATGCCGAACTGAAGGAACTCGTGGAAGCAATGTTTACATAAAAAACTGGTATGTAACAGTTTACTAAAGCGCTTTTTATTTGCAAGTTTTGATTTCCGCAACAGCTATTTTATTTGACTTCGCTAAATTTGATACAAATTTCCTCACATCAAAATTCCAAATAAAGCCAACCTCACTGAAGATAACCAGAAACGAGGAAGCTGAAATGAGGGCATGGCCTAAAATGCATAGTAAATTCGTCAGACAACGGAATGTAAGACAAGATAACACAATGGACAGGGCGGGCACTTTGCCTCTGAACTTATATGAAACTGAAACGGTCTTAAAACCAGTCAATTTAAATTCACTGATAGGCGTAGATAGAGTTCCAAGCGAAAGTGATGAGCCACCTAATTCAAATGAGGATGCCAGTGTACCACCAGAGTCTGCCAACAACGAACGGGTAGACAGCTTTAGTGCGAATGACAGTGATAGTGACTCTGAAGAAGAGGTAGACAGTGCTCTTGAAACAATGAACATGATCCGTCCGACCAGACTGGGAAGAGTAAGAACACTTACAAGTCGGATGGCAGATTTCCTGCAGGCAGGAATGGCAGGAATGTGAAGTGGCAGAGACTAATCGCTATAAACTCGCTGCTTAAAAGTTTTATTACTGTCTGAAATGATCCTGTTATCTTCAGAACATCTTTGTATTTCCTTGTGAATTTTTGGGTCGAAAATTTTAGAAAAGGCAGGAAGCATAGAAATTGGTCGGTAGTTTTGTACAAAGCTAGCGTTATCAGATTTAAAGATAGGAATAATTTTAGATATTTTCAGTCTATCTGGAAAAACTCCTGAAATGAGGTCGAGTGTTTTTTGATAATACAAATTGGAATGTTGTCAGCTCCGGGAGCCTTACCGTCCTTAAAACCTTTTGTTATTGTTTTGAGTTCCTCAGCGGTTACATGAGTGAAGCTTGACAGCGAGTCTGAGGGCACACTGTTTATAAAATCCTGGAACGACTTGGAGGCAGGGGCTATTTTATCAGCCAAACTTGGACCGATGTTTGTATAATATTTACAAAATTTGGCGACTTTTTCTGTCATGCTTTCACCATTTTCATCTACTAGCGGGTATGTCAATTATTTCTTCTTTTTGTTTTGGCCTATTGCATTATTCAAAATCCTCCACGTCTGCTTGATGTTAGTCTTATTTATTTCAATTTGGTTTTCAAAATAGAGCCTCTTGGCAACTTTAAGAAGATTAGTTAGTTTGTTTTTATACGTTTTGTATTTGAGACGTTTTTCATTCGATCGATGACGAAACATTCATGGTTTACTACTGTAAAAAGCACCTATTTCTTATGTAAGGGGTATTTTTTGGAGAGCCTATACTCGATAAATAGTAATTTTACCAATATGTCTTGCAAGGCACTACTTTTATATATCAAGTCTCTGTGCGATGAAAACATCATAAATCTAAGTGCCTTTTATATTGAGAATATTCTAACTTGTTATAAATCGGAACTCTAATTTAGCCTTCTTAAAATACGAGTAGCGTAGAAGCCATACATACCCAGGTAATTTTCTATCTTAATGTTCAATATATTGTTGTTGTTCCTTTCTCATGCTTAACTTTTATTTTACTTTATTTCATTTGTTGTTATATTGATTGTTTTGGTACTGAAATCTTCATGTCGAAGATAAAGTAAAAAAATTTGTTGCTGTAGTTGTTGTTTACAATGATTCGAACAAATTCTGTCGCGAGATTTTAAGAGCCCAGCATTTTGAATTCCCAGCTTCAATTCCTCTTCGTGCTCTATGGAAAAATAAAACTTTATCCCAAAATACTCACGGGGGTCCTGTTATATATTTGTAGGGGTTCATAACCAACTACCGTCATTTTTGTGGAGTCTCTTAACCAACTACATTGACCCTCCCCTCCCTCCGCATCCACTTGTCGTTCACTGAGAGTGTTTTACTGTTTCAATGTACATCTGCTCGTTGCTGTAATATATTATTCAGCAAATATATTTAAGCAATTCACTAAAGTATAATCCATGTTTTATTGAAGCGCTTCTTTTACAGTGTGGTTAATTACAAACTACAGTTACTAGGAATGCATGAAACTAGTGTTTTTCCTTTGCATTTTTCTAACAGTAAGGTTACTTGATTTTAACTGTATTTAATGCTAAATGTCTATTGTTGGAGACAAAGACTTCACTTGACACAAGTACAAAGTACCAGAAATATCTCAAAAATCTTTTGGACGTATCTTCATCTCGGACTTCTTGACCGAGTAGTGAGCTTTTTTCCAATGTTGCCAGTCCATTCCTTTAGGGTCGTTCTTACCATTGAGGTACAGACCATTCAGATTGGAGTGGTGGCAATTGTTGCACCACCAGGCGCCTTTATAACTCAAGGCACAGTTGCCGCTGCTCTAGTCATTATCACGATCCTTGGTGGAAAATGACATACCACGATGATAACCAAGGGAATCACCAGCGGTACTTATAAAAAGAAAAAAAATGCGAAATATAGGTGTTCGGTTATTTTTTCGTAGAGTTTTTGCATCCTGTAAATTTCACTTTCTGCAACAATACTGAATTTCCACGCTAATTTACCGAGATCGGACGAAACACTTCTGAACAATTAGAAATTAAAACTGACTAATAAGGAAAATTACACTGAGTCATGTCGTCTAAATCACAAAACTGGTGTCCCCTAATTGGTAAAGATTGCGTTGCGGCTGAAAATCCAGTAAAATGCTGCACCGCTTTCCTTGTCTGCATGATACATATGTATCATTGGAGAGCTTAATTTAGATATCACGAATTCAAAATACTAAAATTTCTGAACTCTATGTGAGCCGACTTTTGATGGGAGTCCATCTCAAGGGTATTGTTCCCTTAATTTGTACTGTAAGGAAAAGGATTGTTGTTTCGTCTTTGAGGCTTTCGAGATATCAGTTTTTCCTGTCAACAGAGCTTCAGCAACGAAGTCTACAGAAACTACCGAGCTCCTATGATGGACTCTCTCTCAACAGAGTTAATAGCTCAGTTATACCTCAATCCAAGTGAAATCAATCGGTGGCAGACGGTTGTAATGAACGCCATTTTATTTTGGTATTGGATCAGTGAAATAGCAAAAAAAAAAGATAAAGAAAGAAAAGAAAGAAACAAAAAATTAATATTCTAAAGACGTTTTTGATATGATCTCCATATTATGACATCGAAAAAAGGTTAAATGCTGTTGTATATAAAAATAACTTTCCAGTTGCAATCAATTGCCATTACGTATCTACAATACCTTATAATTTTTTTTCTCTCTAATTTTGTTTTTCGTGTTTTGCAGCATTTTTTTTTCGCCGACTGATTCTTGTTTTAGTCGATGGAAGTTAACTAACCTGAATAACTTCCCAAACTCAGTTGATATTTCGCTCTCTCGCTTGTGACAGAAAAGGAGCTGCACTCGGCAAATGCAGTTTTCCATGAATATCTTCCAAGTCGATACGAAGTTTATAACCACCGCTTACAGTCAGCCGATGAATCCTGTCCAAACCGAACCAGAACTCACCGTTCAGGTTGCCAAAACCGCGTTTGTAATGATCCCAAGCGCAAAAGAAATCAACAGAGCCATCTCGCCTCTTCTTCTTCCGGCTGTTTTCTGGTCACAGAACACAGTTTAGTTTTAATCTTCGTGTGGAAGTGGAAAATAGTGATAATGACATATTTTTGTTAGTTTATGGAAGAGTTGTAATAACAATTTCAGCAATTGCTACAGTCCAGTATTGTTAAACCACTGTCAGTATAGGTGGATAAAGATGAATCTCTTCTGTGTTTTCACTGTCAGAATCCCCAATGGAAAGGAGTGGGTGGATAAGGAAAGAGAGCACGCTTTAAGTTAACTTATTAAATGCCTTAAGCATTCGTGTGTAGCCTGCAAATACAACCGCCTCTTAGTGCTCGCTCCCTTCCGCTGGGACTTTTTGCGAATGGCGGGGAGCTATGAGAGACGGCTTTATTGACAGATTAGCTCGTGTAGAACCCAGAATGAGCGGATAAACACAAAAACGCAAGTACTGCTGCACACCTGCGCTTCCTATAACATAATTCAATATTTACTGAATTTTGGCGAGACCAGCTACTCTCACAAAAAACATGCCGAAAGGCAACTCGTGGAAGCAATGTTTACGTAAAAACTGGTGTGTAAAAGTTTACTAAAGCGCTTTTTCTTTGTAAGTTTTGATTTCCGCAACAGCCATTTTATTTGACTTCGCAAAATTTGATAGAGATTTCCGTGGGCCAAACTGAACGATTTTGAAGACTATGCTTGATAAGCAAACTTCTAAGCAAAACAAATGACTTTTTTCTCCTCTGGTTCGCGATAACTGGCAACTAACACAATCTACCACAAATGACCGAGTATTGAATTATGAATTCAATTTCTGCCTCCTTTTCCGACGGAAAAGCACTCCCATGTCGTCAATTGAGGGAAAAGCGGATGGGTAATGGAAGATAGGCTCCTGGGTCCATAGAAAACAGTTTTCGGAGAAAAGGTTCCACACCTTGGGATTTCAGCCACAGACTCAAAATTTAGAAACATCAGTTGTACACAGCTCATAAAAAAAACAGCGCTACAGCAAAGTCCTGCAAAGAAGCATTCATTGGCTGGGTTAAAATGCAATCCGGCTTTTCATTTCAAACAGTTTAGATAAATACAACTTTTCAAGTGATTAATGTTTTTATTGAAGCACCTCTATCACAGTGTACTGGTTAATTAAAAACGAACGTAACTCAGAATCATTAAACTGCATGGCGTTTTTCAATACATTTGTCTGGCAGAAGATTACTTGATTTTAACTTCATTGAAAATAGTTATTGTTAGAATATCAAGACCTCAAGAGACATACGCTTTACTTAGCACAAAGTGCCAGAAATATCTCAAAAATCTTTTGGACGTATCTTCATCTCAGTTTTCTTGACAGAGTAGCAGCTACCCTTCGGCCAATTGAGCCAGCGCATTCCTTTACAGTCGTCCTTGCCGTTGAGGTACAGTCCATTCAGGTTGGAATGGTGACAACTGTTGTACCACCAGGCGCCTTTATAAAGCAAGGCACAGCTTGCTTTGTATTTATCGTTATCACGATCCTTGGTGGAAAATGACATACCGCGATGACGTGGACCAAGTGCATCACCAGCAGTTCCTACAAAAAGGGGGGAAAGCGACTTACAGGTCTTATATTTCTCGGTTTTCTTTCGCAGAGTTTTTCAACCGGTCAATTTCACTTGTGCATAAACAATCCTAGTCCACTTAAATTAATCCAAACTGGAAGAAGCACTTCTAGGGTTTTTAAACAAAATTAAATTAAAATGTCCTCCGAAAGGTCTTAAAAGACCTCCTTAAAAGGAACATGAAGGATCACATTTGGTGAATTACGAAACCGGTTGAGATCTTGTACTTGCTGACAATTCAGTGAAATACCCTAATTTCTGAACTCTCAAGACGTGAGCCAATCCTTTTTGAACTATTTGATATGATCTAATATGACATTACAAATACAGGTCAACTGCTGTTGTAAAACTCAACTAACAACTTTCACAATTCCAATCCCGATCAACTAGGCCAGAAAAAAAATCTTATTTTCTGTCTACTTTCTTTTTTTCTTCTGTTATTGTATTGTCCAATTTGCAACATTTTTCGCCGACTGATTCTTTTTCAGTCTAGTGTATAAGCTTACCTGAATAACTTCCCAAATTCAGTTGGTATTTCGCTCTCTCGCTTGTCAAAGAAAAGGAGCTGTACTCAGCAAATGCAGTTTTTCCATGAATGTCTCCCAAGTCGATACGGAGTTTATAACCACCGCTTACAGTCAGCCGATGTATCTTATCCAAACCGAGCCAGAACTCACCGTTCAGATTGCCAAAACCGCGTTTGTAATCATCCCAAGTGCGGAAAAAATCAACAGAGCCATCTCGCCTCTTCTGAAACACCGTCCAACCTCCACCGGCTGTTTTCTGATCACAGAACACTTCAAATTCGCCCAAACCATCAGGATTAATTTTATACACTCCACTGATCTTGTCACCTGACTTGTAGACTTCAGCGCAGTTCTTGTAAACTGAAAATAAAATGATCATTCGATGCTGTAATTAGTCAGTTTGGCTGTATTTTCTAGCCATATATTCTTCGAGGTGAAAGGTTAATCCAAAATAAGAGTTGGCAAATTCAAGAATAAAATGTGACACATAGCAGTAAATGCATTATTTAGACTCAGTATTAAACATTTGAACTATATGTTCGCCTTTGCCATCCCTCTGTTTTGCATTGTGCTTGGACGTAATATAATAAAGGGGGATCTAAATCAGGACCCATAGAATGTGTTTTAAGAACACGTTACTGAAATATGAATAGTATTTTCGTCACATCTTGGAGAGGTTTTGACGGTATTTTAGTGAGGTATTGATGACCACGAGGATCCACTTAGTTTGCTCATCTGCAGTAAAAATTCGATGAAATTAAATCAGATTTAGTTGCTGTTACAAACCTTTTCCGTTGCCAGACCCAGTAGTTTTATTTTCTTTCAATGCCCTGATTTCTTGTCGTATTTCCTCTAGTTGTTGCTCGATTTTCTTACAGTTTGGTCCGGCGTAGAAGCTGTTGTAGTTATTATTCACATTACAACGAGCTTCCTTCGTCGGTTTAACAGTAGAGTTGGCAAGTGCCGAGATGAGACAAGTGAGCAGTGAAGTTCCAAAGAAATATTTCATCTTAACTCCTTAGTATGAGCTGTTTTGGGATTTGAAAGAACTGTCCCACATGCACAATGGACAAAGTCAGTGTTAGAGAAGAAACGATACTAAAACTTCCGCAGATGCTTCTTATTGCTTCTAATTTTTCAAGACAAGATTTTTCTCGTCTGTGTATATCTTTAGTGAGGGTTTCGTCATCTATTATTATCACCAATAAAGCATAAATTATTTAACATTTGCATACAGCATCGTGTGGCGGAAAAATAAATGATCTTGTCTATATCGCTTTGTTGTGTTTTTATTGTAGAGGAATTAATGGCGTACTACCTTAAAATTTTAGTTTTAAGCTTCGTGTGGAAGTGGAAAATAGTGATAACATATTTTTGTCAGTTTATGGAGGAGCTGTAATAGCAATTTCAGCAATTGCTATACAGTCCATTATTGTTAAACCACAGTCAGTATAGGTGGATAAAGATGAAGCTCTCTATATTTTTAAATCGTCGCAGTCACTGACTAACCCTATTACTGGGAAGAAGTATGCATAGGGAAAGAGAGCACTCTTTGAATTAACTCGTTATTAAATGCCTCAACCATTCGCGTGTATCCTGCGAATACAACCGCCTCTTAATGCTCCCTCCCTTCCGCTGGGACTTTTGCGAATGGTGGGGAGCTATGAGAGAATGCTTTATTGACAGGTTAACTCGTGTAGAACCCAGAATGAGCGGATAAACGCAAAAACTCAAGTACTACCGCACACCTTTGCATTCCTATAACATAATTCAATATTTATTGAATTTTGGCGAGACCAGCTACTCTCACAAACAAATGCGGAAGCAATGTTTAGATAGAAACTGGTATGTAAATGTTTACTAAAGGGCTTTTTATTTGTAAGTTTTGATTTAAGCAACAGCCATTTATTTAACTTAGCTAAATTTGATACAATTTTTCCGTGGGCCAAATTGAACCATTTCGAAGACTATGCTTTATAAGCAAACTTCTAAGCAAAACAAATGACTTTTTTCTCCTCTGGTTCGTGATAACTGGCAACTGACACAATCTATCACAAGACAAGGGAGTATTAAATCTTGAATTTAATTACAAGCTCCTTTTCCGACAACCTCGTTCCCAGGGTTCTCTCCTACCGGGGAACGAGGTTGCCTTTCCGACAGAAAAGCACTCCCCTTTCGTCAATTCAGGGAGAAGTGGATGGGTAATCAAAGACAGGCTCCTGGGTCCATAGAAGACAAAAGGAGAATTCTAAGGACAAACGAGGAAGTTACTATTTTTTACAAGTGATTAAAAATATTAAACTGAGGAAAAGTGCGCAAGGTATTTTTTATTTCTATTCCGGTCAGTAAATAATTCTACCGTTACGTTGTACGTTTTTTTCCAGTTCATAAACTACAAGCACAAGACAAGCACAAGTATTCAGAGTTTGCTTTCAAAATAAATTTGACAAGGAATTGACGAATTCTATAACGAAAGTTAAAAACACAGCATTCAATGTCGAAGTATTTCAGTTTAAATTCCCATCGCGGTCTATAATTAAGCAAAATGTGTCCAAAAAGGTCCCACAGGGGTCCTGTTATATTTTTGTGGGGTCCCTTTAGGTGTACAAGTACATTTACCCTCCCCACCCACTTGACGTTCACCAGGAACATCTTATTATTCTCTGTTTTTTAAATGCATCTGTTCCAGACCCCCATAGGCTGGAGCACCAATTAAGATTGACACTCCTAACTGTAATAATTGAAAATTGTTCCATTTCACTAAAATTAACATTTGTTTTCAGCAAAAATGTCACGACGATTTTCGCTGTCCTTAAGAAAAAGAAAACATCCTCATTTAATGATACACATAATTCAACTCCTGTAGGAACATTGACACTAAATCCTTGGGATTAACTATATTATTGCCCACTAACGTAATCGGTTTGAAACAAACTGCTCCCTAAGTGTCACTCCATAGAAGAAAAATCAAATCAGACAGGACATGTCACGCAGTCTTAACATCTCCTACTTGTCACGAACGTCTTGATTTTGGGGACAAAGCAGAGCATTCTTGGTTGGACATTTCCGTATGTCTTGTCGTTGGCTCATTCCCTGGGGGCATTCTAGTGGGTATTGGAGGAGGGGATCGTCGGGTCCCCTTACTTGGCTCCCTTGGGAGGATTGGGAGTGGAGCCTTGTTGTCATCCGCAAGGCGAGGAAATCTTTCTAATGTCGTTGCCCTTGGCGGTATTCGGTGAACACTTGTCCTGTAGGATTGGCCTTTTAAAATAGATTCGTTCCAGACCCCAAAAGGCAGGAGCTTCAATCACTAATGTACATTACTGCAATATTTAAAAATCTTTTCACTTTATCCTACATTAAACGTGTTGAATTCAGAAGAAAGATCAGGTAAATATATTCATTCCTTTGACGTTATTTTTTTGTCAGATCAAGAAATTCAAGTACATGACAAGCACAAGTATTAAGGAGGGGGGCGTTAGAATTTTCGGTTTTACGGTTTTGGCCATTTTGTAGGTCGGTTTTTCGTTTTTTGAACTAAAAAAAACTTCGGTTTTTTGGTTTTGTTTTCAGGTGCGGTTTCCAGAATTTCCGTTTTTCAGCATCTGGTTTTTCGGTTTTCTGGCAAAAATGGAGAGGTTGATTCCTCTGTGGGTCTCTGTGCAGTGACATGTTACGCTATTTTGTATGTTTCTATTTTACAGTCAATCCAGGTCAAATTGCAATGTGGGATTCTGGATTTTTGATGGAGGTTTACAGCAGCTATAGGAGAGCTTTTTGCCAACGCAAAATTTTCCCCAATGTCCTCAGTATTGCTATTCAATCGAGAATCCTTGTGAATTCCTGTCCTAGGCCAGATATACTGGTTTTACGACCATTAGCATCCATAGATAGTGCTGATACTGTGAGGAGATTAATATCTAGAATGATAGTAGGACCATTTATACGAGGAAAAATAAGACGCGTCTTGAATTAGACGCGAACTGTACCATTTATACGAGCATGTCTTATCTAATAAGACGCGTCTTAGCTAAAAAAAACCGCGTCTTATTTTAGAAGAAATGTGCCGTTTATACAGAAAGTTCGCGTCTTATTTAAGAGGCGTCTTATTTTTCCTCGTATAAATGGCCCTAATGTCACCCTGTTTAATCGGGAAAATTTGAAGAATAGCTCCTCAAAAATCTGTCGGCGGCCGACAAACGGCCGACTCCATTGTCGTTTAAACTGTAGGAGAGCTGTTGGTTGATGATAAATTTGCATCTTGAGAATTCATATTCATTGATCAAGGTAAAAAAGGCCCTAGTTTGAGTATCAGTTTTCTTTAACAAACCGGAGTTAGTTCCGACTGTTGGTCGTCTGTTGGTGAACTGTCGGTAGACAGTCTACCAACAGACCGCCGACAGATTTTTTAGGAAGCTGTTCTAAAATTTTACCATTAAGTCCGTATGTTCCACACATCTGAGATCTAGACTAGCGTTTTGAGGGGGGTCTTTTGAAAAAAGAGCTGTATAGATCTTCGGTTTTGATGGTTTTCTACTAGGTTTTCGGTTTTGATCGAAATCTATCGCGGTTTTTCGGTTTCGGGTAATTTTCAGTGCGGTGTTTCTGTTTTTTATAGACCCCAATGCCCCCATCATTAAGAGTTTGCTTTCAAAATTGATTTTACTATGAATTGAACAAACTCTGTCGTGAGATTTAAGAACACAGAATTTTCAATTCCCGGTTACAATTCCCATGGTGCTCTGTGGCAAAAATATAGTTTATCCGAAATGCTCACAGGGATTTTGTTATAGTTTTGTGGGGTATCTTAACCAACTACATTGCCCTTCCCCGCCCGCCGCGTCCACTTGTCGTTCACCGAGAGATCGAGTTTGACTGCTTCCCGTTTTTAATAGATTTGTTCCAGACCCCTTGAGGAAGGAGCTTCATGCAATGTACATGTGCTCGTTGGTATAACACAGTATTCAGCAAAAAGGTCATAAAAACAGACCATAAGCTATTCCTGAGTCAAAAAAATAGATTCAGTCAAGTAATCTATGTTTTATTGAGGCGCTTCTTTTACAGTGTAGTTAATTAAAAACTACAGTCACTCAGAATGCATGAAAGTAGTGCTTTTCCGTTGCATTTTTCTAACAGTAAGGTTACTTGATTTTAACTGTTTTTAATGTCAAATTTCTATCGTTAAAATGTTAAGACCTCCAGAGACGTAAGCTTCACTTGACACAAAGGGCCAGAGATGTCTCAAAAATCTTTTGGACGTATCTTCATCTCAGACCTCTTGACTGAATAGTGAGTGTTTTTCCAAAGGCGCCAGCAGTCCATTCTGCCTTTGGGGTCATTTTTACCATTGAGGTACAGACAAGAGAGGATAAAGGGGACAGAGAAGGCATCCCCCATACACACCCTATTCCACAGGTAATTCGTCTCGAGTTATTTTTAAGACCACAGATCCCAAGGGGGATTAGACAACAACCAATCACATAGCGCGAATGTGTTCCACGTGGATGACCCACGCTCAGAGCCACGCGTCCTTCACGAATTGACGCAGAACAAAATGGCTGTCCCCTTTATCCTCTCTTGGGTACAGACCATTCAGATTGGAGAAGTGACAACTATTGTACCGCCACTCGCCTTTATAATCCAGATCACAGTTGCCGCTGCTCTTGTCATTATCAAAATCCTTGGTGGTAAATGACATGCCACGATGATAGGCAAGCGAGTCACCGGCGGTTCCTGCAAAAAGAAAAAACGGGGAAATATAGGTGCTATATTTTGGGAGTATTTTGGGTATTCTCCGTAAAGTTTTTGCATCCTGTAAATTTGCCTTTCTGCAACAATAATTTCAACGTACGTTAATTTGCCTAGATCGGACGAAACACTTCTGAACATGTACAATATTAGGTTAAAACGTTTTAAAATCTTGCTTCGTCCGGTCTCGCTTAACTACTGATAAGGAAGACAAAGCTGATTCTTTCCTTTTAAACTAAGGTTTGCAGTCACTGCTGGCCGGAATACCCCAATAGCTGGGAAGGGTGAAGTGGATACTTCTAGGGAAAGAATACACTCTTTACCTCAACGAGTCGTCTGTAGCCTGGGAATAGAGCTGTTTCACAACGCTCCCTTCTTCAGGAACTTGAAGATGCTAATTATGAGTCAAGAAGAGAGTCACCTTAGAAGGTTGTTGGCCACTGCCTGCCGTCAATATAATATATTAATTATATAGGGAGAGAAGTCGATGCGTATGGAGACGGGCGGCTGGAAACGTAACAGACCAAATAGGAGAATTCTAAGGACAAAGGAAGTTAGTACTAATGATTATGTAGAGGTCAAGTGTGACCAGTTATCCTCTATTTCCTATTATATTCAGTAAATAACTTAATTCGTCAGTTTGGCTTTTTTTTTCAAGTTCAAGGAATGCAAGTACGTGACAAGTATCAAGAATTTGCTTTCAAAATTAATTTAACTACTGTATTAATTTAACTCTCTCTCTCTCTCTCTCTCTCTCTCTCTCTCTCTAGAAGAAAAGTAGGGCACTTTTGTAACACTTTTCACTAATAAAGATAGCTTCAACAATTCTGTTTGCTGCAAATTCTTTCAAGGTCAGAAACGTACTTTAACACGTGTTCCCAATGAATGTTAGTGGTCACCAAATTCTAATTTAATATTTATGAGCTACGCGCCCATATATACCCAGGAGGTTACAAATGCGCCCTATGTTGTGGTAACAGCCAATTTAAAGAATAAAACCCCCATTTCTTGGTCAAAATGGAGCTATTACTTTACCATTTATACGTCACATGATTCTCTTGATTACCACATTACTTGAAATTTGAGTTATAAAAGCTAGAAAAAATCTGCCGTGTAAGTATATGACTCTTCATGCCGATGACAAGAATCAAAGATCGGAAAAAGGCCATTTTTTGTTTTGCAAGTTTGAAGAATCAATTTCATCAGTTATACTTGACCAAACTAGCTCAAACTGAAGTATGAGGAAGAACAATCATTAGGCAATATACCAAGGCAGAAAGTAAGGAGAAAATACGCTCTTTCATTTTTTAATAAATTTTTAAAGTTATCAATGTGCGAAAAACGGCAACGTTACAAAAGTTCCCTATTTGCTAGATGTTCCGACGCCGTTAATGGGATATTTTTTTTGACAGATAATAAACAATATTGTTGTCAAATTAAAGGCTATTAAGACAGCAACAAGTGACGTAAAACACTCGTCCATTCCTTTTAAGGGAAGGGAGTTACAGCTACGGAAAATGTTTGAAACACAAACGCAAGATAACCTTATGAACTGATGAACTAGTTTGTCTTACTACGGGGGTATTTAACAGATATAAATTCATCAGTTGTATCCTTAACAACATGAAGAAATTCGCTCTTACCTTATGGATCACAACACAGCTTTTTTTTCGGAGATTGTGCTTAACAATCACTCACAGCAATTAATCGCTGGATAACACATTGAAGCACAATGTTAGTGCGGAACAACTAAACATTCCTTTCTCTGAAACAGTGCTTTGAGTTGTCTTTATAGACCATTGATCAACAAAAAGACGTTCACGCCGATTTCCTCTTCTAGCTACAACCGAAAAACATGCCACATTTAATAACCGAATCAACGACGCTTTTTAACGGATTTGAATAAAATAACACTTTTTTGAAAACTGCCTTGAGTGTTGTCTAAAATGTTTGTCGCGCGGTAGCGTAAAGCAGTCTAGAGCTGGATAACTCAGTCATTTTCCCCCAGAAGCTCCCTGAAACGTAAAAGAGACAGGTATGTTTGTTGAGTATTCTAAGGTTCAAGATAGTGTATTTGGCAAGTTGTGAAAGGATCCGGCGATCATTGAGCTGCGAAGGGACCTCCCGACGACATCCACTTTTTTCGTTGGTAATGCTTTCCCTTCTACATATTTCTATACTCTCTGACATCGCGCGCCCAAAATAGTCATAACAAGACTGTCCTAGCTTTGGACGTTACAGCGGAATACCCTGCCACTTCAACAATACTCTCCCCAGCCGGCTAGGTGATACGCAGAAACTAATTTAATGAAGAACAAATCCAAAATGGCATCCTGTATTATTACTGGCTAAGAGTAATATTCCTCGTTCTTTAAGCCCTGGAGGGAAACAAGAGCGCCACGTGTGTAGTACTCCTCGTTCTTTCAGCTCAAAAGCGAAACAAGCGTTCTGTTTGACTTGATGTCTTTTAGAGCATGGATCGGGGGTTAACTAAGATCCTAATCGAAAGGAGCTCCCGATCACATCCACCTTTACTCGCTCTATAGTCGACTGATGTGTTAATAAAGTCGAGTATTCATAGGTGATTTAAAGTTCACGGCACCACCTAATGACCTACTTCACAACTATGTGGTTTTCAATGTGTATAGTTATCTTTGACAACAATTTTTATTAGTAGCTAGGCTTAAAACAATAGATCGCTGGCACTAAACTTTCCCGATCACTTGTCGAAGTTTTGGACCCGCCCAAAAACGCGTGCATTAATGCTTGATTGAACGCTCGCAATTTGTATATTGCGTTATGTAATATGCACTAAATATTAATCACTTCTGTATTTTTTTAGTTATGTATTTTTAGCAAGGGAACAGAAACACTATTATTTGCTCTGAATGGGATATGAGGCTGGGCATCTCATATCCACTTCTACTGAGAGAGGCTCCGCAGCGGCGGGCCTATGGGTAGGGTGTGGATCAGAAGTCCAAATACTGTTTAACAGACTAATTTTCGTGCAATTAAGTTGACTGACTGAATTCAAGCTATCAAAGAATACTGGCGCATTCCAGGGAAATGCAAAGTCATTTTCAAACCTGCCACCAACTGAAGACCTTTACCACGCCCTACTTGATTCGGACGTTGACGATATTACACTTCGGGCTCTCATACACAAGCTACCTTTCAGACTACGTGCGTCGCTTTAAAATTATGAAAGGGGTGATATTCCCACGAACAATCACATAACTTGCATTGCTAAAAAACGATCGAGTTCAAAATTCTTGGTTATCTGCAAGTCTGGGTAGATTGTGCTATTAAATAGCAACAAACTAGCTACAAAATATATGCCTACAAAAAACGGTGATTGGAACAAAAGAAATATGTTTCTGCCGAGTCTGAAACATTTCTTATAAAATTAAGTGTTTTTAGAGGAAAACCACAAAGTTGCGTCTTTTTTAAGCAACAAAAAACTGCCAAGCGCAATCTGAATAGGACTGGTTAGTGAGCCATTCAGGATCTGCGGCGGATAACATCTTTCAAAGGCTTCTGCACCCGTTAGTGTTGTAAAATTATTTTCTGCCAATAATTTGCTGTTTTATCCTGTTAAGCCGTAAAGTTAATGTTAATCATGTCTAAATCAGTGATGACAGAGTCCTTTTCAAAACTGTTACTAATTAAAACAACCTATAGTAGTATTGTACTGTACCTATGAACAGCGCCATGAACCACCGTCAACAATTAAATTAGCCTGTGTACATCCGCCCCCTCCCCTGCAATTTTTTCTGAGGGGTGGGGGCGGCTGTACTCAGGCTGAACAATTATTTGCTGAGGTTTTTGTGATATGCAGAATAATAATGGCCGAGGTAAGTGTTATAGGCCAAGCCGAAGGTCGAGGCTATAACACTTACCTTGTTCGTCGTTGTTGTTGCAGCCAACCCCGTTAACACGGACACTGAAGGGACCACAGAAAGTGTCCCTATAAACGAGGAGTCCTTATTAAGCGGCTCATGTTATTAAAGTCAAAAAACCTCTTTTTACTAGAAAAAAGATACCAAAGAAATATAAGAGGACATAAGCTTCGTCAAATTAAACTTCTCTTACCTTCAAAGCCTTCAAAGCCGTCATAACGCGGCTCAAGTCCACAGAAACACTTAAAAATCGCTCGTTTATATATTACTCTATCAAAACCCTTCTCTGCATAATTCGTTTGATGCCTAAAATCGGTGACGTCTAAAACCTCCCTATCTGGTGTATTGTAGCGCTGGGAACATCGACATGCTGTCATGATCAACTGAAGAACTTTTTACCTTCAAAAAGGAGAGGTCTATTACTGCACACAGTTGATATTGAAGTATTCACATTAGCGAGTTTGGCTCTCTATGAAAATTCGTTGATTAGGCAGGAAATAAGTGTCTGTTGTCCGCATTAACGGGTGTCGGTATAAAAAAGGATTGAATTTAGAGAAAATGTAACGGCTTTCTTTCCCTGGGACAAAGAAAACTGTACTCCGTAATATCAAGGTGTCCGTATCAAGTGGGTGTCCGTAAAGCGGGTTTCGGACCGTATTTGCTGGGAGCAAAAATAGTATTCGGTGACGTCCCATTAAGGTGTTTTGTATACAGAGATTGTTGGCTGTTTTTAAGCTCTTTCTTCACTTTCGTTAAAGTGGCCGCATTTTAACCCCGTAATAGCGACTCGACATTTAGACAAACGATTTTTGGCTGTGGGACTAAAGAAAATCACTTTTTGTAGCCGCGGGGTCAAAGGAATACCTGAAAATGTAAGATAGTTTATGTATTTTGCGTTGCGTTTGAAAAAAAAAATGTTCACAGACTTCTTTACTTTAAGCATGGCGCATTTTATAGAGTATGGACAACCGATAACACCAGCTCGTTTCTCATATCTAGTCAGCATCATGTTGTCCCTTATTCATTTTCAGTAATATTAACATCAGTGACTTTGTAATGGCTCATTTTATTTTTAGATAAAGGATTGTGTTATATTCTTCCAGGTATATCAACAACGGTAACTAACTTGCATTTTCTTCTTATGAGTTTTCCTGTGAAAAAGGACTTTGTTAAATTATTCCTGTCCTTAAAATACAACTAAATAAAGATCACACAGTAAACAAGTCCCATACCCCCACCCTGGGGGTACTCACTAAAATGGCCAAAACGAGGAAGCTGACCGCCCGAAAGGGCTACCTTTTCTAGGCTTCAGGTATATGAAAGGGTAGTAATTTTACTAGTTGAAGTATGTAAAAGGGCAGGGAAATCTTTGATTACTACAATCGCTGAATGTTTTTCTTTAAAAAAAAATCGTTAGTTACAAAAGTGCCAGATTGTTACAAAAGTGCCCCACTCGTTACAAAAGTTCCCTATAACGTTACAAAAGTTCCCTGTTGTCGTTACAAAAGTGCCCTAGTGACGTTACAAAAGTGCCCTTGGTTACAAAAGTTCCCTACCTTGGTTACAAAAGTTCCCTATCCCGTTACAAAAGTGCCCTTTTTTCGTTACAAAAGTGCCCGTTCTTATGGCTCTCTCTCTCTCTCTCTCTCTCTCTCTCTCTCTCTCTCTCTCTCTCTCTCTCTCTCTCTCTCTCTCTCTCTCTCTCTCTCTCTCTCTCTCTCTCTCCCTCCCTCCCTCCCTCTCTCCCTCTCCCTCTCTGTCCCAACACTTGCAAATATATTTACGTGGGTCTTTTTGTAATTTGGTGGGGTCCCTTTGGGCTTACAACTACCGTGACCCTCCCCACCCACCACCGTACCCATTTGTCGTTTACCAGGAGCGTTATTTCACTTTTTAATAGATTCGTTACAGCCAACCCAAAAGGCAGGAGCTTTAATGTAAATTTACTGTTTGTTGTTAAAATATATGAAAATTTTATCACTTCACTCAGTTTGTATTCAAAAAGGAAAAAGGAAATCCTCATTTAATGATACACATAATTCTATCAGTTCCTGTAGGGAAATTGGCACTAAAACCTTGGGATTAACTATTTTTAAGGCTTTTATTTCAAAAGGAGTGGTAGAAACAGGCAAAATTATGTTTGAGAAAATAAGCCAAGAGCCAGTGATCTTCCATCTATTTGGCCCTCGTTCACGACCTGTACTCGAGCTCTCGCTGTAGTTTGACTACAGTTTTGTATCAGTTTTAAATGCATCACCGGGGATATTGGACAAGAAAGTACGTTTTTTTGTAAGCGTTTACATACGTTTTCAACTCTCACAGAATAGACCTTTTTAGCTTGTAGGTTTTGTTTTCCCATCTCGGGACATTTGATGGTACCCCAGAGAAATGTTTCTTTAATATGTTGTGCTATGCACTTACATCCACGTGCGCATGTTTGCATAATTTATGAAAAGACAAAAGGCTAAATCCCCTGGAGAAAACCAAAACATACTAGCTTGGTAAGTCAACATGGCCGCCCTTTAAATGTTTTGGAACACCAATATTGCAGCCATATATGATGGAGAAGGGTCGCAATTTTTTGGTTTTGTTTAAGAGGAGAAGCTGACGGGTTTAACAGGTAGGGACAAGAGGAAGCCGAAACATGTTTCGGAAAAAAACATCGAAATTGTGCGTTTCCAAAAAGACGTTGTGAAGTAAGTATTTTTTTTTTTCCAGAGTACGCAGAATATGAGTGTGTTCGTTCGCGTGTAGATCTCGGTAGGGCTGTTGGAATGATCGAGATTCAACCTCATTTCAGGCAGGCGCTAGAGGCTTGAGTCGAGATGAGTAACTGAAAACAATTTTAACAGTGAAGCACAAGGCATCAGCTAAATACTAAACTGAGTATTGTCATGTTTTCTCATACTAGAAACTTTAAAAGGAAAAAAAACATCAGACAAGCAAATCTCTCAAAAGGGAAAACCCAAGGATGAGAAGTTTTTTTGGAGAGAATAGAATTTGAAAACTGAGTTGGCGAAACTTACCATTTAATTGCCTCTTGGCTTTCCAAGCTTTAAACAAAACGACTCTTGACAAACGACGATTCGCATTTTAATTCTACTTAAAGTTTATCACTTCAGGCAGATCGCTAATCATAAATAACGAATTGAAAAACAGAAGTTCCGAAATGGATCCCTGTGGTACCCTAGATAAGATATTCAGCTAAGTTAAACAATTTACGCCATTAACAACATTTGTTTTTTATTTGATCATGAGATTCCAGAGTTACGCAATTTATGCAACAGTCTCTTGTGGTGTACGCGATAGAAGAATGCTTGTGAAGTCCAGAAACAGCGCATAAACGTCAAGACGGTCCAACGCTTTATTCCACATGGACCAGTTGGCTTATAAAGGAGCGCCCTTTCACGCAGCTATGCTGCTCATCAGAGAGAAAAGGTGATAAATGCGAGAAATAGCGCGGTGGACAATTCTTTCCTGGCGTTTGCCCAAAATTTTGTAACAAGGAAATAGATCTATAGTTTTCAACTTTCTCCATGGTATTTGCTTTTAAAACTGGTGTTATACTGGCACGAGGAAATTTCGCCCAGGCAAAACGACAAATTCAACAGCGCCTTGGCACAAATTTCAAAAATACGTAAGGGGATGTCATTGACACCGGTTGCTTTGTTGACGTCGAATTGAACAAAATGTCTCCGACTTTATAATGAGTGGTAAATATTTTCAAAATGAGATCTGGGTGCACCAAATCACCAATAAGATCATCAAAAGGAGAGCCATTTGACAAGTACAGTGTACTAAAAAAATTCTTTGAAGAAGGCAGCCTTTAATTTATATAATCAGACGGATCTGAAACTATTCTACCTTTACAGGCAACTACTGCTGGGGTCTCCTTGTTTTTGATTTGATGGCATGGAAGGACCAAAACGTCTTATGGTCCTATTTCAGTTGCTCGGACAAGAATTGGCGATATTGATGATTATTTGTTGTGGTATTTCCACAAGGCTTTAATTTTCATTCTAAACAACTCCATTACTAAGAGTTATAACTGCGAGTTACCGTTTTTTCTTTTAAATCCAAAATGGCCTTAAACGACTTCTCAGAGTCTTATGTTATGAACTTGCCCATGTTTCTGGCGACTTCTTTCTGGTGTACACATGAAGAGGTTCAATTTTGTCTCGCATTTGGTTAGCCTTCGAATACAGCCGTTTCTCCTAGCTCCTCGCCGCGGAAACGGCTGTATTCGCAAATTAGTCACATCGGAATAAGTATCATTCATTGGTGCCGTGATGAAGTAAGCGAACAGGATAGCTCCAAAAAAAATATTTCACCTTGTAGCAGTTTTTGGAAAAAAGGTTCCACACCTTAGGATTTCATCCACAGACTCAAAATTTAGACACATCAGTTGTACTCAGATCATAAAAAAAGTCCTGCAAAGAAGCATTCATTGGCTGGGTTAAAATGCAATCCGGCTTTTCAAACAGTTTAGATAAATACAGCTTTTCAAGTGATTTATGTTTTTATTGAAGCACCTCTATTATAGTGTACTGGTTAATTAAAAACGAATGTAACTCAGGATCATTAAACTGGCGTTTTTCAATACATTTGTCTGGCAGAAGATTACTTGATTTTAACTTCATTGAAAATAGTTATTGTTAGAATGTTAACACCTCAAGAGACATACGCTTTACTTAGCACAAAATGCCAGAAATATCTCAAAAATCTTTTGAACGTATCTTCATCTCAGTTTTCTTGACAGAGTAGCAGCTACCCTTCGGCCAATAGAGCCAGCGCATTCCCTTACAGTCGTCCTTACCATTGAGGTACAGACCATTCAGGTTGGAGTTGTGACAATCGCTGTACCACCAGGCGCCTTTATAAAGCAAGGCACAGCTTGCTTTGTATTTATCGTTATCACGATCCTTGGTGGAAAATGACATACCACGATGACGTGGACCAAGTGCATCACCAGCAGTTCCTACAAAAAAGGGGAAAAGCGAATTATAGGTCTATATTTCTCGGTATTCTTTCGCAGAGTTTTTCAACCGGTCAATTTCACTTGTGCATAAACAATCCTAGTCCACTTAAATTAATCCAAACCGGAAGAAGCACCTCTAGGGTTTTTTAAAAAAATTAAATTAAAACGTCCTCCGAAAGGTCTAAAAAGACCGCCTTAAAAGGAACATGAAAGATCACATTTGGTAAAGTTACGAAACCGGTGGAGATCTTGTACTTGCTGGGAATTCAGCGAAATACCGTAATTTCTGAACTCTCAAGACGGGGGCAAATCCTTTTTAAACTTTTTGGTATAATCTAATATGACATTACAAATATATAGGTCAACTGTTGCTGTAAAAATCAACTAACAACTTTCACATTCCAATCGCGATCACTTGGGCAAGACAAAAAATCTTACCTTTCTTTCTTTCTTTTTTCTTGTTATTGTATTTTCCAATTTGTAACATTTTTCGCCGACTGATTCTTTTTTCAGTCTTGTATAAACTTACCTGAATAACTTCCCAAATTCAGTTGGTATTTTGCTCTCTCGCTTGTCACAGAGAAGGAGCTGTACTCTGCGAATGCAGTTTTTCCATGAATGTCCTCCAAGTCGACACGGAGTTTATAACTGCCACCGCTTACAGTCAGACGATGAATCTTGTCCAAACCGAGCCAAAACTCAGCGTTCAGATTACCAAAACCGCGTTTGTAATCATCCCAAGCGCGGAAGAAATCAACAGAGCCATCTCGCCTCTTCTGAAACACCGTCCAACCTCCACCGGCTGTTTTCTGATCACAGAACACTTCAAATTCGCCTAAACCATCAGGATTGATTTTATACACTCCACTGATCTTGTCACCGGACTTGTAGACTTCAGCGCAGTTCTTGTAAACTGAAAACAAAATGACCATCTGATTGAATTATTATTTTTTGTTTTGTTTTCGTTTTTTTTTTTTTTTTTTTTTTTTTCATAGGCGTTTTTCTTCAAGGTAGACATAAATAATTTGTTGAGAAAATAGTCTTATGAAGAACTTATAGAATAAGAGATAAAATCAGAATACTTGTACGATTTCAGCGAGATTTTGCAAGCGGTTTTGATGGTATTTTAGAGAGACATTGATGACAATAAGGATCCACTTTGCTCATTTCTAGTACATATTAAGTTGTTGTTACAAACCTTTTCCGTTGTCAGACCCATTAGTTTTATTTTCTCTCAATGCCCTGATTTCTTGCCGTATTTCCCCTAGTTGTTGCTCGATTTTCTTGCAGTTTGGTCCGGCGTAGAAGCTGTTGTAGTTATTATTCACATTGCAGTGAGCTTCCTTCGTCGGTTTAACTGTAGAGTTGGCAAGTGTTGCGATAAAGTAAGCAAAAAGGATAGCTCCAACAAAATATTTCATCTTACTCTTATGAGCAGTTTCAAATGGTACTGAAAATTTAGAAAAGAAATGATGCAAAGCCTTCCGCAGAGCCTTGGTATAGGTTCTAATTTTTAGACAAGATTTTTCTCGTCTGTGTATTTTTAGTAGGTGCTGTGTCATCTATTATTACCAATAAAATTACTTAACATTTGCATAGAACATCGTGTGACCGAACAATAAATATTTATTCATGCATCATAATGTATACTTTCATACCTTTGCGTTAGCGATGTTTTGTGAAACAGAACTCTGAAGAGTAAAATCTTAGGTTTAGGTTTTACATTGAAGAATCTAACCCGGTAAAATATTTCTGTCAGTTTATGGGCAGGATGCTGAATCATCGGCAATTGCCGGCGCCGTGTTCGTCCAAGTTCCTATTTTCATCTTTGCTTGAACATACTTTAATATTAGTTTACCTACCGTAAGTTGGAATATCTCATGTTTACGTTTTAAAATCGTGCTTCGTCCGGTCTCGCTAACCTACTGCTATAGGATAAAGTAAGGTTTGCAGTCACTGGCGAAATAACCCGTGCTGGGAAGGGTGAAGTGGATACTTATAGGGGATGAATGCACTCTTCAGTCGGCCTCAAACATTCCTGTGTAGCCTGTTAATACAACGGCCTCTTAATGCTCCCTTCCGCTGGCACTCTTCGCAAGCGGCGGTGAGCTATTAGAAACGACTGTATTCGCAGGCTAGCTCGAGTGGAACGCTGAGAAAAACGCAAAACCTCGAGTAGCTTTGACCAGAATACATGTATATCGAATGAAAATCTCATTGTAACGCCGTGGTCCACACAGTATGCTATATACACCAGCTACGCTTCCTTTAGGATACTTTCAAGATTCTCGAAACATTAGGATGACTTTTTCCAACAGAAATACGCCGAAAAGTAACTCGTGCAGAAAATGTTTACAAAAGAACGAAAGTGTAAAAGAGACTATAACAACTTTGCAAACGCGATTCTCTCCGACAGCGTTCTAGTCAAATGAAACAAATTATCTATCATTGTATTTAAAAAAATAAATGCGACTATGTAGTTACTGTAGGTATATGTAATGAAAGCACTCCGAAGAATATGCTTGAAGTAACTTCTAAACTAAACAGCATGACTTTATAGCTAAGTGTGTTTTTGCGGTTCTGTGATTGTTGATAATCGGCGAATTACAAACGAAGCTTTATTCCAGGAAAACCGAGTATTAAAATACAAAATTGATTTACTAGCTCCTTTTCCAAAACGCGAAAGTCGATGGGTAAAGGAGACGGGCAGCTGGATTCATGAAAAAAGAACAAAGGAGAATTCTAAGGACAAAGGAAGTTATAGTACGAGTGATTATACAGAGGTCAAGTGTGACAAGCTAGTATCCTTTATTCTTATTTTGTGTTCAGTAAATAATTCTATTGTTTAGTTTGACGGTTTTTCATTTCAGGAAATACA
The DNA here is from genome assembly GCA_942486035.1 of Porites lobata. Lineage (NCBI taxonomy): Eukaryota > Metazoa > Cnidaria > Anthozoa > Scleractinia > Poritidae > Porites > Porites lobata. Next base: position 2,155,436 of record CALNXK010000008.1, read on the forward strand.
AGAACGTGACGAGCGCAACGGTATCAAGACTTTCCTTTCAGATTAAATTTGACTATGAAATGAACAAATTCCACCACGCAAGATAAGAACACAGCATTTAATGTCTTTCCACACCAATACCACGCTGAGGAGTTTCATTAAAAACGGATCGATTTTAACACGCTTTGGAACTGAGTAGATCAAAACAAAAACGGATACATATCATTTTAGTGTGGACGGTCGAAAACGGTCAAAAATGAAACAAGGTCCATCAGGCCGGATAGTTTGTAGTATAGTGTAGTAAAGCTTTGTAAAGCTGTGTAAGGTACCTAAAGTTACATTATATGTGTGTATGTTTGTGTATTATAATATTCGGTACATTATAATTCCCCATACATGACGTTCCTACCGTCCATCAAAACGAAAACGATGACCAGAAGTATCGCAGGCCTCTCGACGAGTAGGGTTCAACTTACGTCTCAACTTCCACCCCAGCGTTTTCGGTTTTCGAACGTTTTGGTGCGTGTGGCAGTCAAAAACGCAGCAAATCGGTCCCGGTGTGGTCCCGGTGTTTGGGCAATTTCAATTGAGCATTAAGCAGTCCGGAATATCCCTAAATTTAAGGACAGGGCCAACTGGTCACGCGACACTTTTCAACCAATGAGAAGGCGCGTTTGTGTTTATCAACAAACAAATCAAAACATCGCCCCAGTGATAAAAAATTTTCAAAACAACGGACGGAGTCTGACAGAATTAAAAATGAGCTTACAGTACTCGTCTAGGTTTCACATTTAATATTTCAAAGAAAACATGTCATGTAAGAGAATAAGAGCATTAATCATTGCAAGGAATCATTGGGGTGTTCGAACTGATTCCGGACCGATCGCAGAGGTCGTGGCTTCACTGGCATGGCTTGCAAGATTTTTGATACAAGCAAACTCGTCTCGCGTAAAAATAGCCTTAGAGAGAGTGTGAAAATTTGTTGAGATCGTACAAAACAGCATTGGTACTACCTATTAACTTCTACAGGACAAGAATCAAAGAAGCAGTCATCATAACAAGAATAGAAAGTAGTTCAAATTTATTAATTTTTCTTGTTTGTTTTTTTGTGTTGTTTCGTGTTGACTTCCCGCATCTGGTGCTTTCTTTGCTTGCTGTAGTACCTGCAATGTTTTAATTTTATCCCAGATAATCAGTGCATGTTCAATGAGTAGCGAAATACAGCATTTACAATTGAGATTTTCCTTGTTTCTTTGATTGTTCTTTAACGGTGGATGAACATTTGGAGAATCCAACAACATTAAATCTTTCCAGGTTATTGAATTTCAGAAACAAAGCGGTTAGTATCTACCTTGCGCTTATGATCTTCAATTTCATCCCCGCAAATTCGGCAAAGTGAGGCGAGATGTTGGACGTGAATATCCATAAGACTAATAAAGTTTTGGGCTTGAAAAGAAAAAAGGCAAAGGTTCGTACTAATGCGAAAAAAAGTAATAACACGGCTTTTGTCAGAAACCCGGGAGTGGAAAACGTACGTGTTTTGGACCTCGGAATTCAAAAATTGTCAACCAAAATTTCTAGGTTGTCTGCCACCCCCACATTTTTGATCACTGGGGCAATGTTTTGATTTGTTGGTTGATAAACACAAGCGCGCCTTCTCATTGGTTGAAAAGTGTCGCGTGACCAGTTGGCCCTGTCCTTAAATTTAGGGATATTCCGGACTGGAGTTGTGATAAGCTTTTAATTAAGTTATAAAAAGAACCACTGACATCAATTTGCAGCAGCTTATTCAAGAGTCCATCATGCCAGACCGAGTCAAAGCTTTTTTGAAATCTACAAAACAAGCATAGATCTTTTCGTTGTGATTATGAACGTACTTATCTATCACGGTTCGAAGAGTGAAGACGTGGTTTGCTGTGCGGTTATTCGGTAAAAACCCAATTTGAGATTTGTGGAGCATATTCAAAGAAACAATATACTCGAGAAGTCGTTGGTTTAAGATAGAACAAAATAGTTTTCCCAGGCAGCTGGAGACACAGATACACCGGTATTTTTTGCCGGATCGCTTCGTCCGCCCGATTTATAGATGGGAGTAATAAGACCACCACACCAAGTCTGTGGCATGGTCCCTTGGTTAAGAATTGAATTAAATAATTTTTCACATACAGGGATCAGTGTATCAATACTAGCTTTTATCATTTCATTTATCCGAAAATGGTGATTTATTATTCTTTAACTTTTCCACAGCTTTACGTATTTCTCTTTCAGTTATCATGAAATCTAAAGGACGAGAGTGTTGACCATGGCATTCATTTTGTCGTTGCTCATTGCAAATGTTTTGCTGCACTGGGTTAAGAGGTTCATTTGAATGAAGATTGTGGAAATATTGTAGACAATTTTCTTCCTAGATTGATTGAACATCCTTTCCTTTTCTAGTGCCGTTCATCGATTTAAGGCATTGCAATAAAGTTTTCGCTTCTTAATAGTCTGCAGTTTTTTCTAGCTCAGAAATCTTGGCATTGTGATAATCCTTTTTTGTAGAATTAAGTAATTTCTTGTATTGGGCCAGAGTACCATGGTATTGCTCACGTATGGTAGTATTCAAAGGGTCTTGATGTTTCTTTTTTGGTAGTTTACGTAATTCATGCCTTTATTAGAAGATTAGAAGAGGTGTGATCGCCAGATGCATCCCCTTCTTCAATATGACAATTATATATGTGAACTTTTCGGGCTTTCTTTTCGAAACTGCAAAAGTTGAGTCTATAACTACGATGATCTTCTTTCATTATAATTCCCCTTATATCGCCACACATGTGACTTTTAGGGTATTACCGTACATGAATTGCATTAAATATATATTATTAATAAGATAAACAATCTTTGACAGGAAGAGACATAAATACTTTATTTGCAAGCAAATCCGGCTAGGTCAATCTTGGACCCCACCGTGAGCTGTGACGTCAGACAACAGGGCAAAAGAGAACGGGCTAGGGACTAGGCTGCAAACAAATAATTCATATGTTCAGCAAAAAGATCACGTAAATCATTCTACTTATTCGATTGACGTTTTTATGCAGTTCAAGAGATACAAGTACATGACAAGCCCAAGTAGAAAGAGTTTGCGTTGCTTTCAAGATCAATCTTACTACGTATTGGACAACTTCTGTCGCGAGATTTAAGAACACAGCATTTTTATTTCCCATTTTCAATTTCCATCGGTGCTCTGTGGCAAAATGAAAATTTATCCTGAATACTCACGGGGGTCCTGTTATATTTTTGGGTCTCTTAACCAACAACACTGACCCTCCCCGCCCTCCGCGTCCACTTGTCGTTCGCAGAGAGCGTTTTACTGTTTCCTGTTTTCAATAGATTCGTTCCTGACCCCAGAAGGAAGGACCTTCAATATACATCTGCTCGTTGCTATAATATGTAGTATTCAGAAAAAATATTTAAGCAATTCAGTCAATTCAATCAAGTAATCCATATTTTATTGAAGCGCTCTTTTATAGCGGAGCTCTCGCGCGCGAAGCGCGCCAGCGGAGCACCATGGGTAAGAAGATGAAGTAATCTACCCATTCGAGAAAATTTGGTAATCACGTGACCGTACACCCAGAGACCGTCCGTTCGCACCACAGGCATACCAATATAAAATAACTTCAACAACAGGTATGGCAACCCAAATGCAACTCGAGGATATTTTGGCGGGAAATCGCATAGCCACCGGCGTCTTGTAAAGCAGAGACGACAAAAGAGTCAATAAAGACGAAAACGGAAAGCGGAAATTGATTCTGTATCCGTGTTGTCTAAAGTATTAAGCTTAGATAAATTGTTATGTCCACAGATTTGGAATATAGAGCAAGAGAAAGACAGAGAAAAAGGAAAGTGGGCGGCAGGCCAGCGAAGCTCAACGAGAAAAAGGCCGACAGGGATTTAGACCGAGAGATAAAAAACAAAGGAGACATATTTTTGTTGGAAGAACAACATGAAAATTTTGTAGCGGCGGTGACAAAATGAGAAATGCTAGCGGCCACCAACGCAAGGTGAAAATGAGCGGCAGTGAAAAAAAGTGAACGGGAATACATGCGACATTTCCTCCATAAAACCTGTAACTAAGAAGTTTCTGGAAGTTTCACGTTGTAGTTGTGCAAAAAAAGGCAAAGAAATGTACAAAAAAAGTGTGCTGCAAGAGCAAAGTTGCTTTTTGCTAATTAGACCTATTGTTGTTTTTCACCGTTTTCCGGCGTAGCATGCCTTCGCCGCTTAGCATTACACGATTTTATATTTTGTTTGAATAAACCATAAATATTATCGAGAGCTTCGCTTTTAGCCTAGGCTAAATCTATATATTAGCATACTATTCGCGACGGTCCCTTTCAGGCTCGCTGAATAAGAGACGGAGAAATGGAACCGCGCTTGATCTAGTTGGAAGTGAAAAGGACAGGGAAGGGAGGGAGGGAAAAGAGAAGCGCGGCCGCGTAAGGTGTGATACGTGAAAGGGAGAGACAAACAATTCACGGTTGCCTGCAGCCAAAGGATTCTTACGCGAACTGGGCAGAAATGAGATGCGGAGCTCTTATTTATACTCGCGTTGCAAGGGACTGGCGCGAATAGCATACTATTCACGACAGTCCCTTTCACGCTCGCTGATTAAGAGACGGAGAAATGGACCCGCGCCAAGAAGTTAAACGTTAGATACGTCCTAAAGAACCCAGACACTGCCAAAACTCAAAGAATAGAAAAACCCAGTTCTCCAACACTGAAGGTGAAGGGGTGGAACAAAAGTACTCATAAACTCAGGTTAAAGTGAAACAACTACACTGCTGATACTTGCTGGGAGCTGGGCAAGGAGGTCTTTCAGGGAGTACCAAAAGGACTGCGTGATAAAACACGAATAGGCTGCCAACTCTTGAGTGGCAACAAGAGGAAGGGCAAGGGAAGGCAGCCTGAGCGTCAGTAATCCGACTAGGGCATTAGACACCCTTTCAGGCTACCATGGAAGCACAGGAAGAAAAACATATCAAATGACGGCAGAAAAGGCGAGGGACGAATAGCACACATAAACTAAAAGAATAGAAAAACAATTAGGAACACAAGGGAGCAAAAACAAAGGGACAAGGGAGTAAACGCGCAGAACTGGAGGCCGCGTGGCGAAACACGCAGACTAAATTGCAGAAAAATGCAAAGGAAAACGTTATCATTCAAGATCTACAGGGCCGAGGAAATAACACCACTGTAAAAAGCGTAAAATAAAACACGCCCAACAGATTGACCAAATAAGGCACAAATGCAACAAAAGTGATGAACCAACTTTACGGGAATCGAAGGAAGATTAAATTAGTAAGGCAAAGAACGCAGAACACAAAGTTAAAACTATATACTGACAAAGCAAAAAATAAAGCGTGCAAATTCGAGGGGAGCCGGGAAAAATCACTGCACAAACCGGAGCTTGTTGGGCAAAGCACGCATAAAAAAAGCAAACTGAATAAAACAAAGAAAAGCAAAAGGCAGTAAACTTGAGGGGAGCCGAAGGGAAAAGCACTGCACAAGCCCGATGTTGGTGAGGTAAAACACACAAAGCAAGAAATTACTGAATAAAGCAAAATAAACACAAGCCGATGCAACAAACTTGACGGGAGCCGAGGGAGTAGCACTGCACAAACCCGGTGTTTGTGAGGCAAAACACGCAAAACAAAGTTCTGACTAATGGACTGGTCAAAAAGTATAGGGGGTGGGCCGGAGCAGAGAGGGGTGGGTCATGAGGTTTTGAGCCTTGTGCAAGGGGTGGGTCGTGCAATTTTCAGCTACCCTTAGGGGGTGGGTCATGCTATTTTATTGCATAGATAGGCACTAACTACTAACGAGACAGTCGACTACACTTGTTATATAAAACACAGCCAGCTGGAATTATTACTAAAATACTCACAAACCTGTGGTGAGAGAAAATACAAAGGGTGACAGGCCGAGGGTCGAGGGAAAAACACTGCACAAACTGCAGATAGCGAGGCAAAGTACGAATAACACCGCTACTGGATAATACAAAAGCAAAGCATTAACGTGCAAAAACCTTACGGGAGCCAAGGGAAGGGTAGTAAACAAACTGGGAGTATAGCGCCAGCGAAACACAGGCGAGGGAAAGTCAGTCATCGGCACTGTACTGGCGATTGGGCTGTCTGAAGCAGAGCTGGAGCTTGTGTAACATTGGCCGGGGCGGGACCGGTTCGTCAGCCATCTTAATAAAACAAGAATCGGTTAACAGAGTGAATGGACTCTTACGAGAACTGAACAGAAATGAGATGCGGATTTCTTATTTATACGCGCGTTCTCTCAAACGAGAAAGCATGAGAAGTTTTTTGGCGAGAATAGATTTAAAAACTGAGTTGGCAAAATTTGCCATGTGATTGTCTCTTCGCTCTCGAAGCTTCAACCAGAATGGCTCTTGACACTGAGAAGATTCGCATTAATTCTACATAAAGCTTACTACTTCAGAGAAAACGGCTGTATTCTCAGGCTAGCCCTTGGCGTAGTTAGTCGCATCGGAATCAGCATCATTCAACAGTTTTTCCGTCAAGCCGTGCAAGTGCCGTGATGAGGTAAGCGAACAGGATAGCCCCGCAAAAATATTTCACCTTGTAGCAGTTTTTGGAAAAAAGGTTCCACACCTTAGGATTTCATCCACAGACTCAAAATTTAGACACATCAGTATAAGTACACATGCAAAGCGCCACAGCAAAGTCCTGCAAAGTAGCATTCATTGGCTGGGTTAAACTGCAATCCGGCTTTTCATTTCAAACAGTTCAGATAAATACAACTTTTCAAGTGATTAATGTTTTAATTGAAGCACCTCTATCACAGTGTACTGGTTAATTAAAAACGAATGTAACTCAGAATCATTAAACTGCATGGCGTTTTTCAATACATTTGTCTGGCAGAAGATTACTTGATTTTAACTTCATTGAAAATATTTATTGTTAGAATATCAAGACCTCAAGAGCATTCATTGGCTGGGTTAAACTGCAATCCGGCTTTTCATTTCAAACAGTTCAGATAAATACAACTTTTCAAGTGATTAATGTTTTAATTGAAGAACCTATCTTACAGTGTACTGGTTAATTAGAAACCAATGTAACTCAGAATCATCAAACTGGCGTTTTTCAATACATTTCATCCCTGGCAGAAGATTACTTGATTTTAACTTCATTGAAAATATTTATTGTTAGAATGTTAAGACCTCAAGAGACATACACTTTACTTAGCACAAAGTGCCAGAAATATCTCAAAAATCTTTTGGACGTATCTTCATCTCAGTTTTCTTGACAGAGTAGCAGCTACCCCTCGGCCAATGGAACCAGCGCACTCCTTGACAATCGTCCTTACCATTTAGGTACAGACCACCCAGGTTGGAGCTGTGACAACGGTTGTACCACCAGGCGCCTTTATAAATCAAGGTACAATTTACATTGTATTTATCGTTATCACGATCCTTGGTGGAAAATGACATACCACGATGACCACCAAGCGCATCACTTGTGCGTAAACAATCTCAGGCTACTTAAATAAATCCAAACTGGAAGAAACACTTCTAGGTTTTTTTAAAACAAATTAAATTAAAACGTCCTCCGAAAGGTCTTAACAGACCGCCTTAAAAGGAACATGAAAAATCACATTTGGTGAAGTTACGAAACCGGTGGAGATCTTGTACTTGCTGACAATTCAGTGAAATACCGTAATTTCTGAACTCTCAAGACGTGGGCAAATCCTTTTTAAGAGCGGCCGTCCGTAAATATCGCCTGGGGGTGTGCAAGATAAAAAAATCAAAAATCCCCAAACTTTGTCAGAATATAGGTCTAGGTAAACTATTTCTAGAAAAATAACTTTTAGTTTGATTGGATTTTTATTTTACGCGTACGGCGACCGAGTCGGTTCGGAGGCTCTCAGATCAGTTTTCACGGGCTCAAGACCATATATTACTTAAAAATCGTTTAAAAATTAAAGAAGTAAAAAACTCTGCCTCTGAAAATCTTAATAGAGAGAGTACAACTTAACCAATAGTTTCGATGTGAAATTTTCCTATTCGTCAGCAAATCTAATATTTTTCGGATTTTTAATAATTTTACTTATTTTACCGATTTTTGACAGACATAAAATTGGCAAATTTCAGACACAAAAATCACTACTTGGTATACGGCTTTGAGCCATAACTTACCTACTGATAGAAAGAGCAAGGTGTCTTCCTCAAATAAATGCAATAAAATTTTTCGGCAATCCTGTAGGGAAAATTTTTGAACGCCAAACAAAAGCGACCCTTGAGGTCAAAACACGCCATTTTGTTACGACATTCGAAGGGTAAAAACAACGATACTCCCGGTTAAAAAGATACTTATGCGTTTTTCCGCATGGAACTCTTTCCATTTGCAGAGACAATTTCTTTTTAAAGAGCTATATGCCTTGTTCCGTGCATTTTGTTGGGAACCGTTTGCTATACTCTTCGTAAGTTGTCGCGGTCGATGAAACGTCATAGCTTTTTAGGACTCAAAATAATTCACGCAATTCAACGTGGAATTGTAACTTTCTTAATATGATACTAAGAAACCCTATTTATACACCTACCATTTCTTTAAAGCCTATTAAAGATATGCAACAGCGTACTGTCTTCCCATCCTGTACCAAATACTTGTATATCACCGAGCGGGAATATCACGTTTGCGTGACACAGAAGAGGAAGTGCAATGCACTTCAAACCGGAAGCTGACTGAACAATTTAAGTAGTAGGCCTAGACAGTTATTCAAAACTATCCCAGCCTGAAACTATCCCGTCCTAGGACGTCTCTCTTTTTTTTCTTTATATTTTAGCTGATTAGATCTTTTTGCTAGAGATCCAACGTTGACAACCAGCAGGATCTTCGTCTACGGCTTCTGGAGTTTATTTCTTAAAGTTTCGTAGTGGGCAACAAATTCAATAGAAACGTTTAACATAGTAAACAGCAATCTTTAAAAAGGCTCTAACTTATGACTAGTTAAAACATGAGAGAAAATAAACTGAACTGACTGACTGAACACACTATGACAACCTTCCACTTCCGGTTTAAGAAATAAAGTGCAAAAGCCGTGAACGAAGATCCTGCGTGATGGTTGCCATCGTTTGATCTCTAGAAAAAAAGATCTAATCAGCTAAAATATTGAGAAAATAAAACTGAGACGTCCTAAGACTACTGCAACGTGTATCACTCGAGTACACAACGCCGTCAGCAGCTGCAGGATTGGCAGGAAGCTTTGTCGTTAAGTTTGCTATGATGTTGTCATCCACAAAAGAGAACATCTTAAGCTCTTCCAGTGAGACAGCATTAGGCCTTAATCCTTGAACCTGAAACGGACAGCAGGGGCGTACAGCGTGCTGCCTTTGATGTATGTACTGTTGTACCATATTTGGAATATTATCACAGGATACCCATCCATTATGGAAACGGAGTCAATCTGGGACATCCTCACATCCATATTTGGAATCTATCAACATATGATACCCAAGCGATCAAAAGGCAATAAATTTTCTAGTAAAGTTTCTTGCGAATTTCCAGAGAAAACGTGTTGAAATATCAATTGTTTATGAATGTAATTTAAAAATAGTGAAAATATGCCAAAAATGTGCTAACTTTGAGAGTGGCTCACTCTCCGAAAAGCTGCTCAGAATCGAAAAAAGTAGTTCAAAATCGTACAAGTTGCTAAAAAGTTACCGAGGAGAATCTGTCTAGGCCTAAATTTAAATTTAGCCGAAACTTTGTTTTTCTTTCAGTTGTGTTTTACACTTAGCGTCAGTGACATCCATATTAAACCCCAATTCCACACCCCGACTCCCTGCCCCACTCTACCTCCGCACACGCACAAGCCGTGAGACACAGTCCCTCGTTAGCTTGGATGCCAGGAGATTTAGGAGTAAGGCCATTCAACCACTCAGTCCCAAAAGGGTAAATTTGCTTATCAGCTTTCCAGATTTTCTGTTATTACGCAATGAAATTGGAAAAATACTGTGCTGCGGAATGTTAGAAGAGAGTAGGTGGACATGCTTAAAATCTCAGTAATCAGTTACAAGAGCACGATTTTACGCGTTCATCGATCAGTTTTACTGAAATATCTTCGTTTTCCAGATCAGCATATCAAACGCACGGGGTACCCAACAAAGTTTTATGCGGGGAGTCACTGCCCCAGGAATGAACCCATTGCTTATTTATATACCATTTTTGACTGTTTCATCCATGATTTTTTTTGTTTTTTTTGGGGGGGGGTTGGTTTGCTGCTTCATTTTTCATGATTCTGTCCAAGATTGTAGCTCCATGGGGTGTTCTATAATCTGATGATCTTTTGGCTTAAAATAAGCATGCCAGGATAAGCAGACCAGATATCCCAAAATAATAGATAACGCATGTGGCATAATTTTTTGTTTCTCAAAAGTTTCGTCAGTCTTTTGGTTTCGTAATCAGTTCGTCGCACTTTCAACCAGCCAACTGACATATATTTTAAACTTTAAATTTTAGTTTTAGGAAGGATTTAGTGCATTATGCAGCACAAATCTTACTTACTCCTACCAGAACTTTTCAGACACAGGGCTGCTGACATTCCCCTTCCCCTTCCTCTGGAGCATCACCCTACCCTAGGACAAAAGTGAGTAACGCATTCTCCTTCCCGTTCCGAGCAGTTACGAGGAGACCGCACTAGCCGGTTATATATTTCCAAAATATCTTCATTTCCTAAGAGATAAGTATTATATTTAGTCTTAATACATCGTTATGTAAGCCAACGTCGGTAAATCTGTTCTTTTATGTGCATGAATTTAATTGGTAGTAAGTTTTGAACCTGGGGTTTTGAAACATGTGACCCGAATGCTGTCAAACATTGACCGCCGGTTAAAATTAGGCTTTCGACTGCCAACGCGCGCATTGTAAGTGAAATAATTAGGCAAAAGAAGTGCAAAGAGCTTTGGAGAAATCTGGCCAATAGAGCCTTTTTATTGATTTAACCGCCTTCGAATGTCGTGACAAAATGGCGTGTTTTGACCTGAAGGGTCGCTTTTGTTTGGCGTTCAAAAACTTTCTCTGCAAGATTGCCCAAAAATTTTATTGCATTTGTTTGAGGAAGACACCTTGCTCTTTCCATCGGTAGGTAAGTTATGGCTCAAAGCCGTATACCAAGTAGTGATTTTTGTGTCTGAAATTTGCCAATTTTATGTCTGTCAAAAATCGGTAAATAAGTAAAATTATTAAAAATCCGAAAAATATTAGATTTGCTGACGAATAGGAAAATTTCACATCGAAGCTATTGGTTAAGTTGTACTCTCTCTATTAAGATTTTCAGAGGCAGAGTTTTTTACTTCTTTAATTTTTAAACGATTTTTAAGTAATATAATGGTCTTGAGCCCGTGAAAACTGATCTGAGAGCCTCCGAACCGACTCGGTCGCCGTACGCGTAAAAAAAAAATCCAATCGAACTAAAAGTTATTTTTCTAGAAATAGTTTACCTAGACCTATATTCTGACAAAGTTTGGGAATTTTCGATTTTTTCATTTTGCACACCCCCAGGCGATATTTTCAGACGGCCGCTCTTAAACTTTTAAATATAATCTAATATGACATTACAAATACAGGTCAACTGTTGTTGTAAAAATCAACCAACAACTTTCACATTCCAATCTCGATCAATTGGGCAAGAAAAAAAATCTGATTTTCTTTCTTTCTTTTTTCTTGTTATTGTATTTGTCAATTTGTAACATTTTTCGCCGACTGATTCTTTTTTCAGTCTTGTATAAACTTACCTGAATAACTTCCCAAATTCAGTTGGTATTTTGCCCTCTCGCTTGTCACAGAGAAGGAGCTGTACTCTGCGACTGCAGTTTTTCCATGAATGTCCTCCAAGTCGACACGGAGTTTATAACCACCACTTACAATCAGCCGATGAATCTTGTCCAAACCGAGCCCTCACCGTTCAGATTACCAAAACTGCGTTTGTAATCATCCCAAGCGCGGAAGAAATCAACAGAGCCATCTCGCCTTTTCTGAAACACCGTCCAACCTCCACCGGCAGTGTTCTGATCACAGAACACTTCAAATTCGCCCAAACCATCAGGACTGATTTTATACACTCCACTGATCTTGTCACCGGACTTGTAGACTTCAGTGCGCAGTTCTTGTAAACTGAAAACGAAGTGACAAACCGATAATAATTAGTTTCTTTGTTTTTACAGGCTTTTTATTCTTCGAAAATGGCTAATTTTTTTTGTGAGAAAATTGTCTTTTCATAAAACTCATAAAATAAGAATAGTATTGCCGTGACATTTTGACGACAATTAGGCAAACATTGATGAGAATGAGGATCCACTTAGTTTGCTCATCTGCAGTACAAATTCGATCAAATTAAATCAAAGTTGTTCTTACAAACCTTTTCCGTTGCCAGACCCAGTAGTTTTATTTTCTCTCAAATATACCCTGATTTCTTGTCGTATTTCATGTAGTTGTTGCTCGATTTTCTTGCAGTTTGGTCCAGCGTAGAAACTGTTGTAGTTATTCACATTGCAGTGAGCTTCCGTCGTCGGTTTAACTTTAGAGTTGGCTAGTGCTGCGATAAAGTAAGCGAACAGGATAGCTCCAACAAAATATTTCATCTTAACTCTTATGGAGAGTCAGTTTAGGAAGGAACGTGGTCTTACAATGTCACTGAAAAATTTAGAGAAAAAATGATACGAAGCATAGAGAGCCTTGGTATAGGTTCTAATTTTTAGACAAGATTTTTCTCGTCTGTGTTTTTTCAGTAGGTGCTGTGTCATCTATTATGACCAATAAAATTACTTAACATTTGCATAGAACATCGCGTGGCCAAAAAATATATATTTATTCATGCATCATAATGTATACTGGCATACCTTGGCGTTAGCGATGTTTTGAGAAACAGAACTCTCTAGATTGTGAAAGGTTTGAACCGTCGCAGCAGTCATTTCAAAAGTAGATTGTGTTTGATCGTCCGGGTGAACGTAGTCCTGAATAGGACTGTTGTTGTTGACAGTGACTGACGTTTCGACAACCTGTGCGGTACAGTACGTTGCCCAGTATCCGGACGGTACCAGTATCCGGACACTTGAAACAAAAAGTCAATTTTTGTAGCGCCCTTTTCAGCTCTCGTTGAACGAAGTATTTCGAATGAAAGCTGAACATTTCAGCTTTAAGATGAAAGTTTTGGCGATTTGAAAGCTTGCGAAACAGTCGAGGAAGACGCCGTTCTGTTCAGGTGAGTAAACTTTTCATGGCTAATACTTACGATGTTTACTGCGCAATAAAATTAGTGCTGCTCAGAAAAGGGAGGGTAATGTGTGATATTTTCAAAGAAACTCTTTTATTTTTAAATTGAAGATACTTAAGGAAGTCAAGTTTTCAGAAAGTTTATTCATTCTTCCTGAAATTCGATTTGTTTGCAATAACGGAGGCCAGAAACATTCACTTAGTGTTGATGTCATGTGCCCAGTATCCGGACAGTTTTTTCTTTGCTGTACAGAATCGATGAATTATCTGTGTACATTATCCGGATAAGATTTATCTGATATCAGTAACTATAATTAAAGCTTAGGATATATGATATAGTCGTAAAAAGTAATTCTACTCATCTCTGTATGGAAATTTTCTTCACTCATTCAGAGGCGACTTGATTTCGTGTGCGCGGCTTTATATATAACTGAAAGCGTCTGAGCTGAACCTGGAATTCTCATACTTTCTCCAGTTGTGACTGCTAGAATGGGGTTGCAACGGTCTGAAACATGTCACAGAGGGATTGAGAGATGTGAAAGAAGGAGAAATTAGTGCTAGAAAAGCAGGCTTATTGTGGGAACTAAGCATGACGAAATCAACACTGCAGCTAAGGTCAGACTAAATAGGAGAGTGACCTTTGACCGTCGGGTTGAGGTCCCTTCCCCAAGCTTTTTTGTTAAATAAAAAATGAAGAAAGAAAGTCGTTTACAGATTGGCTAATTGAGCTTGCAAACTGCGGCTTCGGCATGTCCACGGATGCCTTCCTTAAATCAGTGAAGAAGTTCCCAGACAAGGAAGTAAGAATTATACCATTTTTAAAACAGCCGCCCGCGTTCCCCGCCATACCCCAGTCATTAATATGTCTTATTTCACGATGCTAGGTTATATTTTTGGCATCGATTGCCAGACTACTTTGCAAGTGCAAGAGAAGCTTATAAGTCGCTTGCCTGTCGAAATTTATGCACAGTTACGTTGTTATTGTTGTGTCCGGATACTGGGCCAGCTGTTCGGATACTGGGCAACATAGGAGCTCTGCAAAAATATTAATTTCGCGATGGAAACAAAGGCAAAAAAGTTAAACTGTCTTTCGTCATATTAAGGACTAGATAGATTTTCCCTGGGCCAAATTTCAGAGCTCTTACGATTAACAAAGGAAAGTTATTGCCATCTTAAACTGAAGTGTCCGGATACTGGGCAATATACTGTAGCCATCTTCAGAGTCAAAGGTGAAGATGACTACCGCACAGGTTGTCGAAACGTCAGTCACTGTCAACAACAACCGTCCTATTCAGGACTACGTTCACCCGGACGATCAAACACTACCTACTTTTGAGAACTCTCTAGAGTAAAATCTTAGGTTTAAGCTTTACATTGAAGAATCTAATGAGAATCAGTTCCTCTTTTCATCTATGCTTGAAAATATTCTAATTGTTTACCTACTGTTGGAATATGTTAAATGTTTTAAAATCTTGCTTTTAAGCTGCTTTTAGCTTCGTCCGGTCTCGCTAAACTACTGATAAGGAAGGTAAAGTTGATTCTTTCCTTTTGATCTAAGGTTTGCAGTCACTACTGGCCGTAATACCCCTGTACTTGCTAGCTGGGAAGGGTGAAGTAGATACTTCTAGGCCGGAAAGAATACACTAGTTACCTCAACCGTTCGTCTGTAGCCTGGGAATACAGCTGCTTCTCAACGCTCCCTTTTTCAAGAACTTTTTGCGATGCTAATTAGGAGTCAAGGAGAGATTCACCTTAGAAGATTTATGGGTAAAACCTCATTTCTTTACAATAAAGAGATTAATATTCACGTTTACGCCAAACGACAAACGTGAATTTGCACCACGTGACCAAGTTTTCCCCTTAGTTGTCGTTTACTGTTTATTATTTCTACCCCAAAATAAGTAGTTTGAAGCCAGTTTTCTCCATAAGAACTGTTCTGGACAGTTTTTATCTGCTTATTTTTCTCTCTCTAATGTTGGCTATTTCCGTCAATATATATATATAGGCAGAGATGTCTATATGCGTATGGAGACGGCGGCTGGAAACATAATAGACCAAATAGGAGAATTCTAAGGACAAAGGAAGTTAGTACTATGTACAGGTCAAGTACGACTAGTTATCCTCTATTTCCTATCATGTTCAGTAAATAACGCTATTCTTTAGTTTGGCGTTTTTTTTTTTCAAAGTTCAAGAAATGCAAGTACTTGACAAATATCAAGAGTTTGCTTTCAGAATTAATTTGACTTTGCATAGAACAAATTCTATCACGAAAGTTGAGAACACACCTGTATCTGGTGTCGTCTAAGAATTCAAGTTTCAATTCCTATTACTCTCTTTCTCTCTCTTTTTAACAAAATCAATATTTTCGAAAATACTCATGAGGGTCCTGTTGTAATTTTGTGGGGTTCCTTTGGGCATACAACTAAAGTGACCCTCCCCACCCACCGCACCCATTTGTCGTTAACCAGGAACGTTATTTCACTTTTCAATAGATTCGTTACAGACAATCCAAAAGGCAGGAGCTTCAATGTAAATTTACTGTTTGTTGCTAAAATATTTGAAATTTTTTCACTTCACTGACAGTACCGTTTTGTATTCAGCAAAACTTAAAGGTCACGACGTTTTACTCGGAAAAAGGAAAAAAACCTCATTACACATAATTCAGTTCCTGTAGAGAAATTGGCACTAAACCCTTGGGATTAACTATTTTTAAGGCTTTTATTTCAAAAGGAGTGGTAAAAACAGGCAAAATTGTGTTTGAGAAATAAGTGTACGTGTTTGAGAAAATCAGCCAAGAGGTGATCGTCCATCTATTTGTTTCTCGTTGACGACCTGTTCTCGAGCCCTCGCTGTAGTTTGACTACCTTTTGTGACTATCAGTTTTAAATGCATTACCAGAGGATATTGGACAAGAAAGTATCTTTTTTTGTAAGCGTTTACACACGGAGAAAGTTCAATTCTCACAGAATAGACATTTTAGCTTGTAGGTTTTGTTTTCCCATTTCGGGAAATGTGATGGTACTCCCAGAGAAATGCTTCTTTAATATGCTGTCCTTTGCACGTACATCCACGTGCGTATGTTTGCATAATTTATGAAAAGACAAAAGGCAAAATCCCCTAGAGAAAACCAAAACAAACTAGCTTGGTAAGTCAACATG
Organism: Porites lobata; assembly: GCA_942486035.1. Classification (NCBI taxonomy): domain Eukaryota; kingdom Metazoa; phylum Cnidaria; class Anthozoa; order Scleractinia; family Poritidae; genus Porites; species Porites lobata. The sequence continues at coordinate 2,171,850 of CALNXK010000008.1, forward strand.
TCCGCCGTTTCAATGTTTCGGAAGACCAATATTGCAGCCATATATGATGGAGAAGGGTCGCAATTTTTTTGTTTTGTTTAAGAAGAGAAGCTGACGTGTTTAACAGGTAGGGAAAAGAGGAAGCCGATAAATTTTCAGAAAAAACATCGAAATTAAAAAATAATGTACGTTTCCCAAAGACCTTGTGTCGAGTTGAGTGACTGAACAATTTTAACAGTGAAGCACAAGGCATCAGCTAAATATTAAAGTGAGTATTGTCATGTTTTCTCGTACTAGAAACTCTAAAAGGAAAAAAATCATTAGACAAGCAAATCTCTCAAAAGGGAAGACTCAAGCAAGAGAAGTTTTTTGACGAGAATAGAATTTGAAAACTGAGTTGGCAAAATTTACCATTTAATTGCCTCTTGGCTTTCGAAGCTTTAACCACAATGGCTCTTGACAAAACACGATTCGCATTTTAATTCTACATAAAGCTTATCACTTCAGGCAGATCGCTGATCAAAAATAACGAATTGAAAAGCAGGGGTCGCAAAATGAATCCCTGTGGTACACAGGATGAGATTTTCAGCCAACTAAAATAATTTCCATCAATAACAACCATTTGTTTTTTATTTGATAAGTACCAGGGCAACAGCGACCCTAAGATTCCAGAGTTACACAATTTATGTAACAGTCTCTAGTGACGTACGCGATAGAAGAATGCCTGTGAAGTCCAGAAACAGCGCATAAACCTCAAGACCATCGTCCAACGCTTTATTCCACATATGGGCCAGCTGGGTTATAAAGGAGCGCCCTTTCACGAAGCCATGCTGCTAATCAGAGAGAAAAGGTGATACATGCGAGATATAGCCCAGTGGACAATTCTTTCCCGGCGTTTGCCCAAAATTTTGTAACAAGGAAATAGATCTATTTCAACATTCTCTATGGCATTTGCTTTAAAAACTGGTTTTATATTTTGGCACAAGGGAACGTCGCCCATGGAAAACGACAAATTGAACAGCTCTTTGGCACAAATTCCAAAAATACGTAAGGGGATGTCATCTACACCGGTTGCTTTGTTAACGTTGAATTGAACAAAATGTCTCCGACTTGATAATGAGTGGTAAATATTTTCAAAATGAGATCGTATCTGGGTGCAGCAAATCATCAATAAGATCCTCAAAAGGAGAATCATTTGACAAGTACAGCGTGCTAAAAAATTCTTTGAAGAAGGCAGCCTTATAATCAGGTTGATCTGAAGCTGTTCTATCTTTATAGGCAACTAATGCTTAGGTCTCCTTGTTTTTGATTTGACTGCATGGAAGGACCAAAACGTCTTATGGTCCTATTTCAGTCGCTCGGACAAGAATTGGTGATATTGTTGATTATTTGTTGTAATACATTTCTTGTTTGTTTTGATCCTAATTGCTTGAAAAAGGGCAAACAACTCTGGAGGGGAACTTATATTTAGGCATTTCCCCAGGCTTTAATTTTCTTTCTAAACAACTTCATAACAAAGAGTTATAACCACCGTCTCAGAGTCTCATGTTGGGAACTTGCTTCTCCATATCGGATAGTAGTATTAAACTCCTAACAATTTGCTACACTGTCGTTAAGGTCATTGTCAGAAATAGCAAGGTCCTAAGCACTCGAAATCTGCTTTCTAGTAACTAGGAATATTTCTTACTTGGCACCGTAAATTTCCTTCGTAGTGTAAACGTAATGGCGAAATGACTGATCCGACCCAAAAGCGTGTGGAATTAAATACAGCAAAATCTTCAGCAAAGAGATCAGTCAAAATTAATCAGTAGGAGATCCAACATGTTCCCTGTGGAAGACGAGGAATTGGACATGCGAGTAGCATTCGTGTTCATTTGAATAAGGAAGTAGTCATTAAAGACGTTACAAAAAGCCTCAGTTAAGTTACCGAAGGAAAAAAAATTAAAACCATCCAAAAAATCCTCACCAGATTAAGGCCGCCTGTAAAAAAAGAAAAAAAGAAAGGAAGTAGACAACGCGAGTTCACATAAAGAATACGGGCCCTGAAATTATATTTTCTTTGTTTCAAATAACCAATCCTGTAACATTAAACTGCCAGTACTGACAATAAAAGTCAAATTACTGTGCATATAATAAAAATACTTGCTTTTTAACGTCCTTAGTCACTAAGTTTTGTTGCTTTTCTTGTCAGAGGTGTCGCGTGTTAAAACACTTTGCAGTCTAATTGGTCATTCTCTGGTGATTGTAGGTGTTACGCTGTACTTATTGAAGATATGTGTAATGTTTATCGTATACTCACTTGAGAGGGGTATAGACGAAGTGGGGCGCTTACTGAATTATATTTGGCCTAGGCGAGGGGTTGCGACTTCGAAGGGGTGTGCTAATTCGAGAACACCAGAGCTACAACAAACATGAACTCATTTGTGAGTCTCAGCCATATGTTTCTGGCGACTTCTTTCTGGTGCATACATGAAGAAGTTCAATTTTGTCCTGCATTTGGCTAGCCTGCGAATACAGCCGTTTCTCCTAGCTCCTCGCCGCGGAAACGGCTGCATTCGCAAGTTAGGCGTAGTTAGTCACATCGGAATGAGCATCATTCATCGGTGCCGTCATGAGGTAAGCGAACAGGGTAGCTCCGAAGAAATATTTCACCTTATAGCAGTTTTTGGAAGAAAGGTTCCACACCTTAGGATTTCATCCACAGACTCAAAATTTAGACACATCAGTTGTACATAGCTCATAAAAAAAACCCAGCGCCACAGCAAAGTCCTGCAAAGAAGCTTTCATTAGCTGGGTTAAAATGCAATCCGGCTTTTCATTTCAAACAGTTCAGATAAATACAACTTTTCAAGTGATTAATGTTTTTATTGAAGCACCTTTATTACAGTGTACTGGTTAATTAGAAACCAATGTAACTCAGAATCATTAAACTGGCGTTTTTCAATACATTTGTCTGGCAGAAGATTACTTGATTTTAACTTCATTGAAAATATTTATTGTTAGAATATCAAGACCTCAAGAGACATACACTTTACTTAGCACAAAGTGCCAGAAATATTTCAAAAATCTTTTGGACGTATCTTCATCTCAGTTTTCTTGACAGAGTAGCAGCGACCCTTCGGCCAATGGAGCCAGCGCATTCCTTGACAATCGTCCTTACCATTGAGGTACAGACCATTCAGGTTGGAGTTGTGACAATCGCTGTACCACCAGGCGCCTTTATAAAGCAAGGCACAGTTTGCTTTGTATTTATCGTTATCACGATCCTTGGTGGAAAATGACATACCACGATGACCTGGACCAAGTGCATCACCAGCAGTTCCTACAAAAAGGGGGAAAAGCAAATTATAGGTCTTAGATTTCCCTGTTATCTTTCGCAGAGTTTTTCAACCGGTCAATTTCACTTGTGCATAAACAATCCTAGTCCACTTAAATTAATCCAAACAGGAAGAAGCACTTCTAGGGTTGTTAAACAAAATTAAATTAAAACGTCCTCCGAAAGGTCTAAAAAGACCGCCTCAAAACGAACTTGGTAAAGTTACGAAACCGGTGGAGATCTTATACTTGCTGACAATTCAGTGAAATACCGTAATTTCTGAACTCTCAAGACGCGGGCAAATCCTTTTTAAACTTTTTGATATAATCTAATATGACATTACAAATATAGGTCAACTGTTGCTGTAAAAATCAACTAACAACTTTCACATTCCAATCGCGATCACTTGGGCAATAAAAAAATCTTATCATCTTTCTTTCTTTCTTTTGTCTTGTTATTGTATTTGCCAATTTGTAACATTTTTCGCCGACTGATTCTTTTTTCAGTCTTGTATAAACTTACCTGAATAACTTCCCAAATTCAGTTGGTATTTCGCCCTCTCGCTTGTCACAGAGAAGGAGCTGTACTCGGCAAATGCAGTTTTTCCATGAATGTCTTCCAAGTCGACACGGAGTTTATAACCACCGCTTACAGTCAGCCGATGAATCTTGTCCAAACCGAGCCAGAACTCACCGTTCAGATTGCCAAAACCGCGTTTGTAATCATCCCAAGCGCGGAAGAAATCAACAGAGCCATCTCGCCTCTTCTGAAACACCGTCCAACCTCCACCGGCTGTTTTCTGATCACAGAACACTTCAAATTCACCCAAACCATCAGGATTGATTTTATACACTCCACTGATCTTGTCACCGGACTTGTAGACTTCAGCGCAGTTCTTGTAAACTGAAAACGAAATGACCATCTGATTGAATTATTATTATTTTTTTTTTTCGTTTTTTTTTCCATAGGCGTTGTTCTTCAAGGTAGACATAAATAATTTGTTGAGAAAATAGTCTTATGAAGGACGTATAAAATAAGAGATAAAATAAGAATACTTGTACTATTTCAGCGACATTTTGCAAGGGGTTTTGATGGTATTTTAGAGAGACATTGATGACAATAAGGATCCACTTTTCTCATTTCTAGTACATATTAAGTTGTTGTTACAAACCTTTTCCGTTGTCAGACCCATTAGTTTTATTTTCTCTCAATGCCCTGATTTCTTGCCGTATTTCCTCTAGTTGTTGCTCGATTTTCTTGCAGTTTGGTCCGGCGTAGAAGCTGTTGTAGTTATTATTCACGTTGCAATGAGCTTCTTTCGTCGGTTTAACAGTAGAGTTGGCAAGTGTTGCGATAAAGTAAACAAAAAGGATAGCTCCAACAAAATATTTCATCTTACTCTTATGAGCAACTTCAAATGGTATTGAAAAATTTAGATAAGAAATGATGCAAAGCCTCCCGCGGAGCCTTGGTATAGGTTCTAATTTTTAGACAAGATTTTTCTCGTCTGTGTATTTTTAGTAGGTGCTGTGTCATCTATTATTACCAATAAAATTACTTAACATTTGCATAGAACATCGTGTGGCCGAACAATAAATATTTATTCATGCATCATAATGTATACTTGCATACCTTTGCGTTAGCGGTGTTTTGTGAAACAGAACTCTGAAGAGTAAAATCTTAGGTTTAGGTTTTACATTGAAGAATCTAACCCGGTAAAATATTTCTGTCAGTTTATGGGCAGGATGCTGAATCATCGGCACTTGTCGGCGCCGCGTTCGTTCAAGTTCCTCTTTTCATCTTTGCTTGAACATACTTTAATATTAGTTTACCAACTGTTGGAATATCTCATGTTTACGTTTTAAAATCTTGCTTCGTCCGGTCTCGCTAACCTACTGCTATAGGATAAAGTAAGGTTTGCAGTCACTGGCGGAATAACCCGTGCTGGGAAGGGTGAAGTCATGATACTTATAGGGGATGAATGCACTCTTCAGTCGGCCTCAAGAATTCCTGTGTAGCCTGTTATTACAACGGCCTCTTGATGCTCCCTTCCGCTGGGACTCTTCGCGAGCGGCGGTGAGCTATTAGAAACGACTGTATTCGCAGGCTAGCTCGAGTGGAACGCGGAGAAAAACGCAAAACCTCGAGTAGCTTTGACCAGAATACATGTATATCGAATGAAAATCTCATTGTAACGCCGTGGTCCACACAGTATGCTTTACACCTGCGCTTCCTTTAGGATTCACGGAACATTAGGATGACCTATTCCCACAGAAATACGCCGAAAAGGAACTCGTGGAGAAAATGTTTAAAAGAACGAAAGTCTAAAAGAGACTATCAACTTTGCAAACGCGATTCTCTCCGACACGTTCTAGTCAAATGAGACAAATTATCTATCATTGTATTTAAAAAAATAAATGCGACTGTGTAGTTACTGTAGGTCTAATGAAAGCACTCCGAAGAATAACTTCTAAACTAAACAGCATGACTTTATACGCTAAGTGTTTTTTTGTGTGTGTCTTCTGTGGTTGGTGATAATCGGTGAATTACACTTTGAAGCTTTATCCCAGGAAAACTGAGTATTAAAATACAATATTGATTTACTAGCTCCTTTTCCGAAACGCGAAAGTCGATGGGTAAGGGAGACAGGCAGCTGGATTCATGAAAAAAACAAAGGAGAATTCTAAGGATAAAGGAAGTTATAGTACGAGTGATTATACAGAGGTCAAGTGTGACAAGCTAGTATCCTTTATTCTTATTTTGTGTTCAGTAAATAATTCTATTGTTTAGTTTGACGGATTTTCATTTCAAGAACGTGACAAGCGCAAGTATCAAGAGTTTCCTTTCCGATTTAATTTGACTATGAAATGAACAAATTCCACCACCCAAGATAAGAACACAGCATTTAATGTCTTAGCTTCCTTCCACAATGCAAAGATTCTGAGTCGTAACATACAAACTGCGTGGTTTTATTTTATGCTGAACGGCAATATGGCCGAATGAACAGTAACATGAGCTTCGCAAGGCATCATGGCCAAAACACCGGAAATACAATTAACGGAAGTGCCAACCTATTAAGGTACTATAGAATCATTACATCCCTGCTTTCCTATAACCTTGAAAAACTGGATGATAGTCTAGAGGTGCATTAACCTAATTCAGCGTCTACAAGGTACATGCTTTTGAGTCTAAGTCAATGTCGATTTTTTTGTCTCTACAATAGCTAAACGCAACAATACTATTATGACCGTTTCAAAGTATTGTTAAGAATCACAGCTGGTTTGACTCAGTTCCTACAGATCCAGTCTCTCCGGGGGTTTAATCAGCCTGCCACTGCGAGTTGTGTAGGTGTCTGGCGATGTGATGGTTTCATTCCTCAGAGGGTTTAAACTGGAGGATGAATGCAGAATAGGGGAATCTTTGGATGACGACTGCTCATTCCAGTCAGGTTCTACTGCTCTGTTGTCCTGATGCGCTTCTCGTATGTGGGCTCTGTTGCGCCTCAGCTCTCTACCAGTTGCAGTCGTTAAAGCGTATGAGCGGGGAGGTCCAACTAGTCTTTCCTTTACCTCAGCCGGTTTCCATTTCAGCGATGCTGGATCTTGAATGGTGATCCTTTGTCCTGGGGCAAGTTCTGGGAGTGGCTTTGCAGATCGATCATAGTAGTGTTTCTGCAGTTGCTGTCTTTCGATCAGCCTGTAGATAACTTCTTCACTTGATGGGTCCCTTGAAATCTTCCTTGGGAGGTTGTCTTGGATTGGGCGCCCCAATAGTAACTCGGCAGGTGAGGGAAGTTTGTGGTCAACAGGAGTAGCTCTTAGACAAAGAAGCGAAATGTCAGGGTCTGATTTGGTCATTTTCGACTTCAGGAGGGCTGACTTCACTGACTTGACTTGGCTTTCGATAAACCCATTGCTACGAGGGTAGTGGGGGGAGCTTGTAATGTGCTTAAAACCGAGGTCCCGAGCGAACTCTTGGAAGGTTTGGCCGTTAAAATGCGGACCGTTGTGAGTTCTTACTACCTCGGGGATGCCTTGCTCGCTGAACAGCTGCCTCATTATTTTGACTACTATGCTGCTGTTGCTTTGCCCACTCGGTATATTCCTAACAAAGGGATACTTTGAGTAATAATCAGCAACTACGAGATATTCGGAGCTATTAAGAGCGAAGAGATCAGCACCAATGGTGGGCCATGCCCTGGGAGGTACCTCTGTGGTGATTAGAGGTTCCTTTTTGTTGGCTATGCTGGAGCTCCTCACATTTACTCTATGTTTTTGTGGTTTCTTCTATGTCCTTGTACAAGCCTCTCCAGTAGACCGAGGTTCTAGCTCTTAGCTTGGTTCTCTCGGTTCCTTGGTGTGGTGCGTGTAGTTTCGTCAAAATCTCTTTCTGCAGCGTGGCAGAAATGATAATACGGTGGGCTTTCATGACTATTCCGTCTTCGGTGGCTAGCTCGTCCCGGTAGGGCCAGTAGGGACTTTACGAACCAGAACGCGACGCAGTTTGAAAACACCGAAACCGAGAAGGGCCCGGGGCGAGAACGCCGTCACGAGCGCGGGAAAAACAAAGTTACGGATGCGAACGCGACGACAGAGACAGTACAGCTGTGCAAATCCTTTAAACTCCGCTAAACACATTTTCGTTTTATAGCTGGTGTTATACATCATAAATGGCAACATTCAGAGAGGCAGGGGAAGCTTTATTGTTTGCCTATCAAGATGGAAGCATTGATGATACAGAGTTTGCCCTGTTGTACGATTTAAATTCTTCTGAAAATCTCGAATTTCCTTATTGGAAGTTTGGTCGCTTCGATCTTGATTCTATGACAGATGATGAGTGTAAGACTGAGTTTCGGTTTTTCAAGAACGATATTTATTTACTCGGAGAAGTTCTTGATATTCCAGACATAATGAAATGCCCCAATGGCGTTCTTGTGGATGGAACGGAGGCTTTGAGTGTGCTGTTGAAGCGTTTTGCATACCCTTGTCGATTTGCAGATATGGTTGCTCGATTCGGGAGACCAGTTCCACAACTTTGCATGATTACAAACCGAATGATGGACTATTTGTTCGATGAATATAGCCACCTTCTCGCAGATTTAAATCAGCAATGGCTTTCCAGGGACCGTCTCCGTCATTTTGCTGCCACTATACATGATAAAGGAGCTCCACTCGAAAACTGTTGGGGTTTCATAGACGGAACAGTGAGACCCTTATGTAAGCCAGATGAAAACCAAAGAATTCTCTATAACGGACATAAAAGGGTGCATGGGATAAAGTTTCAGTCTGTTGTTGCTCCAAATGGGCTTATCGCAAGTCTGTTTGGTCCAGTCGAGGGCAGGAGACACGATAGTGGTATGCTAGTCGACTCAGGACTTCTGCAAGAATTATCGCATTACTCGTTTGCACCGGACGGGACACCCTTATGCGTTTATGGCGACCCTGCCTACCCTTTGCGTGTCCACTTACAAGGGCCCTTCAAAGGCGCTCATTTGACACCAGCAGAGCAACAGTTCAACAAGGCCATGAGCCAAGTCAGAGTTTCGGTAGAATGGCTATTTGGGGACATTGTTAACTACTTTGCATTCCTAGATTTCAAGAAAAACTTAAAAATCGGCTTAAGTCCAGTTGGCAAAATGTACATTGTGTGTGCGCTCTTGAGAAACGCTCACAGTTGTCTTTATCAATCAAGTACTTCGAAGTTTTTTGGAATAGATCCACCCCAAATCCAGGACTATTTCAATTAGGTTTCTGAGGTTCAATGTATTCTGCAGTTATTACTCACTTTCAAAAAATTATACAGCCATACATTTGCACTGTGGTCATTATAACACAACGGGGAAGGAGGAAAAGTCATAGAAAAATATATCGAGTCTAATGCAATACATAACATAAAATTGTAATGGCTGCAACCTACTGACCACCCGCCCCTACCCCTTATCCTGCTTTTTAGTAATTATTAATGACCACAGCCTTAGGACTGAATTACAACTCACAATTTTCTCAATACAACTTGATTGTGTCTTAATCATTAAACTGATTTTAGTGAAGACTACTGTTAACCCTACAAGGGAGATTTTAAAATTAGAAATGTGAGATTAATATTTGGCCTTAACATACCCCCTTCCCTAGATTCCCCAGCCCTTTTTATCCTAGGGAGGTTTTTAAAACCTGTTTTCGAACACACAAAGTATCACTAGTTTCTTTTATAGCAGACTGTAAATACAGAATTTTATTGCAGTTTACGCAACAGGTTGCAAATTTTCAAAAACATTATTCAACTATTCTAGACAAAAAATATTTTCTAATATGCCACCATCCAATGAGATAACTGCAATAATAGAACATAACAAAAGGCGGGCTCCTCGGCACAAGAAAAATGCGGTGCCACTGTTGAAATACAAACATTGATCGCTGACAGAAAACGTTGGTGTTGACTCTTGTCAAAACAAAGACAATAGTTAATAAAATATACAAACTGGTTTTCAAAATCAAGCGACAGCTATACCAGCAATACTGGTGAATTTTAAGTGAATTAGGTAGCTATTTGTTCACAAGTTTGTCCAACAAACTCATCAGTGCTTTGGTTTGGTCTTGTTGCTGTCTCAACATCAGTTGTTGTGACGCCAAGAGTTGCTGTTGCTGCTGTTGTTGTTGTTCTTGCATTAGCCGCATTATTTCACTTTGTTGTTGCTGAAACTGGCGTTGCTGATCAATGCTCGCCTGTAGACGTTTTGCATCCAAATCGTGTTGCTCTTTTTTCAGCTGGAGTTCCTCAAGTTTAAGTTCCTGGTCTTTTTCCGCTTTTTTGGACAGGAACAACATGGTCTCGCTGCCACTTCTCCGTTCTCTTTTCTTTACTTTTTCCTGATCATTTTCGCCTGAGTGTCTCTTCATCGTCTCCGACACTTTCTCAAGTGCTTTAAGTCTCATATCTGTGGCCTTTGCCTTCTCTTTTTCAGCTTTCCTTTCACACTTTCGTCGTCCTCTCTCATTTCTGCATCAGCTGTTTCTTCGAGAGCCATAATTTCTTCTACCAAGTTTTCAAGTTCTGTGCGCTCGGGCGGCGCGATGCCCGAGCTCCTTTCCTCAGCTCTCAATTTCTTTTTGATTCGGTTAATTAAAATACCCACATGATCCCTTACGGACCTTTTATCCACAGCAAAGACAGGCTTGGAACAGGTATTCAAAGTGTTGGCTATTCTATCCCAAATTTCGCTTCTTTGCGACGAACCCTTTCTTGTTTTGAACGGATTCTCGGAAACGACCTCTCTGCATAACAGGACATCGTGCTCGCTTGTCCAGTACATCACATTACTGCGTGAAAAAAAGAACAGTCTGTTTTAGTTTGTTTTCAATGAAGAACATAAATATAAAGTTTAAACTCATTTTAATCTTATATTTAAGCAGGACAGGAAATTGAATCTTCTAATAAACTAAATTGGACTTACTTGCCAGTTTTCGACTTTGGTTTCGAACTCGGCGGGTCTGCGTGTTGTCCATTCATCATAGCGGTAACCAATTGACCTGCAGTAAAACGCAAATTAAAATGTTTGTTTGGTATTTTTTTACAATAAATAACATTTTCATGGACTTAGAAAAACAGTTTTGCCTATAAGGTAGCAAAAGAAAATTTAATTCTAGGTCAAATTCAGTAGAAACTACTCACGTTTTCTGGAAACGCTGCAAGTGCCAACCTCGTGTTCTGAACGTGAAGAAGACGCGTTGCAGTTTAGCGCCAAGCATGCGCAGTGAAGCACTTTGTGAGCAAATTACTTCCGGTGACGTTTCAGGCTGCGTCGCGTTCTGGTTCGTAAAGTCCCCAGTATGGCTTTAAGGGTGTTGGGACTTGCTGGATGTGTGCAGGCCAACCTGCGCGAAACCATTTCTTTTAGTGCATTGAGCTCCGCGTCCAAGCTGCTCTGTTCTTTGATCTTCTGCAACATGCTGCTACTAAATTGAGGAAAGATCTCGTGTATTTGGACGTTCATTCCGGGGATAGGGTCTTGACTCTCTGGTGATAATCTTGACAGGGCATCAGCCACTTCTGTGTCTTTGCCTGGTTGGTAGCGAATGGTGAGGTCATATGGTTGCAATCTTAGCAACATCCGCTGAAGACGCGGGGAAGCAGCTGTCAGGTGTTTCAGGTGGATGCTTTCGACGGGCTTGTGGACTGTGTGGACGGTAAAACTTCGGCCGTACAGGTAGGTGTGGAATTTCTCGCAGCCGTAGACAACAGCAAGCAATCCCCTTTCGATGTTTGCGTATCTTGACTCGACATCTGTTAGAGCTTTACTGGCGAAAGCGACAGGTTTACCGTCTTGTGTGAGGGCAGCACCTAGGCCTTTCATGGAAGCATCAACTTGAAGAATAGTTTCTTTCATTGGATCGAAGCATGTCAGAGTGATTTCGTTGCTGATAGAGTCTTTGATCTTATTAAAAGACTCTTGGTGCGCTGCGTACCATTTAAAGCGGTTGTCCTCTTTCAGAAGCTCACGGAGTGGGGCCGTCAGTGTACTCAGGTTTGGGATAAATGGGCCCATGTAGTTTCCTAGCCCTAGGAAGGTTTGCAGTTCCTGGCAATTTGTTGCGGAAGACATCTGTTTCAAAGCAGAGACTTTGCCTGGGTCTGGCTGGACACCATCTTGGCCACAAATTACTCCATAGAATTTGATCTTCTCTTGCTTTACAAAGCACTTGTCAGGGTTTAGCTTAAGCCCGGTATCTATGCAGCGATTTAGCATCGCGTGCATGTTGCGGTCGTGTTCCTCTGTGGTCTTCCCGAAAACTACAATGTCATCTGCAATTCCTACGACGCCTTCGCATCCTTCGAATGTTTGGTCTACCTTGGTCTGGAAAACGTCTTGAGACATTTTGAGACCAAAGAGCATGCGCTTGAATCTGTATCTACCAAATGGCGAATTAAATGTGGTGAGGTAACTAGATTCTTTATCCAGGACCACGTTTCCAGTACCCGCATTTTGCGTCCACTATAGAAAATACTTTAGCATCAGCTAGCTTTGGTAGGATTTCTTCTAGGGTTGGAGTGACATGATGTTCTCTCTGAATGACTGCATTGAGGTCTTTGGGATCCAGGCAGAGCCTCAACCTCCCGTTCTGCTTGCGGCGGTAAACAAGGCTGTTGACCCACTGTGTAGGTTCGCCTTCTTTGATCTTTGCTATAATGTCACTGTTAACCATCTCGTCTAGTTCCCTTTTGATGTCGTCCTTGAGGATGATTGGCATACGCCTTGGGGGATGGACAACTGCAGGGACATTAGGGTCAAGTACTATGTGATATTTGCCTTGGAACTTTCCCACTCCATTGAAGCATTCGGGATACTGACTGATCAGGTCCTGTTTGTCCTTAATGGATTGCTCCTTGGAAACTGTACTGTTGCGGGGTGTGGGGTAATTTTTCTCAATAGAAAGGTTAAGTGTCAGCAGCTTCAAGTCGGTGGAAGTCGGGAGGCCTATTATTGCTGGGCCTGGGGTGTCTGTGACATAGAAGGATGCTCGAGCGTTTTCCCCTTTGTAGGAACAAGGTATGGTAACAGTAACGTGATGTTTGATTTGTGAGCCGCTATAGGCAGTGAGGATAACATCCGAGGATGACAAGGAACCTGGTCTGAGACTTCCATGGTCGTCTAGGGTGTGCGGATACATTTGACGATAGAGCCGCATCGGGAGTATGTTGCCCTGTGCACCGGTGTCAAGTTTGGCTTTAAGGATGGTGTTCTTGTGGGTCTCCTGTGGCAGGTTTAGATTAATTAATACGAACACTTCATCTCTATAACGATTAGACTCTCTGCGCGAGACACCAGCTGTGGTGATTGATTCGAAGACAACCGACTCAAATGCTGCTGATAATGTTGATTCGGCCCTTGCCTGTGAGGCTTGGCTTCCGGCTAGTTCTAATGAGTGAAATCCTTGTCTTCGGGCTTTTGATCTACAGACTTCAGCAAAGTGGTTTGGCTTTTTCCAGTACAGACATGTCTGACCACGTGCTGGGCAATTAGAGAGTGAATTGTGGGAGCGGCCACAGTTTCCGCATAACCGTGTTCCTCTTGGGGGTTGAGAGTTTGATGGTTGGGTTCCCTGTGGTCCTTTCCCCGTGTTTTGTTTTTGGACCAAGTGAACGGTTTCCTCAGAGTTATTAGTGCTACTGCCCGCCATGACAGATAGTTGTGCTTGAGATGCTTCGAATGATCTAGCAAGCCCCACCGCTTTATCGAGTGTTAGCGCGGACCCTTTACTTATTAGCTTTTCTCTCACTTTGGGCGAGTTAGTGCCAAATACAATGCGATCGCGTATCATTTCGTCAGGATCTTTGAAATCGCAGTCTTGGGCGAGGATGCGTAGATCCGTGATGAACTTCTCCGCTGTTACGGATTAGCCTTGAGCACGGCCGTGAAATTTAAATCTGGCGAAGACAGGGTTTGCTCTTGGACTGACGTGAGCTTCGAAGCGATCGTAATATGTTTTCAACTTACTCTTGTCCTCGTCGGTGATGTCAGTCCACGTATTGTAGATATCTCGTCCCTTTTGTCCGACCCAGATAAGTAGGTAGCTGCATTTCTCGGCTTCTTGGCGTGATTTGAGCGGGCCGGAGAACATGAGCTCCACGTGCCGTTTGAAGCGACGCCAATTTTCTTTAAGATTATCACCGTCCCAGTGCATTTGGGGGCATTCGATGCCGCTTAGAGCCATTGTTTTGTTGTTTTCGCTTTTACTTCTGATACCATACAAAGATTCTGAGTCGTAACATACAAACTGTGTGGTTTTATTTTATGCTGAGCAGCAATATGGCCGAATGAACGGTAACATGAGCTTCGCAAGGCATCATGGCCAAAACACCGGAAATACAAAAAACGGAAGTGCCAACCGATTAAGGTACTATAGAATCATTACACACACCAATACGAGGATGAGGAGTTTCATTAAAAACGGATCGATTTTAACACGCTTTGGAACTGAGTAGATCAAAACAAAAACGGATACATATCATTTTAGTGTGGACGGTCGAAAACGGTCAGAAATGAAACAAGGTCCATCCGGCCGGATAGTGTAGTATAGTGTAGTAAAGCTGTGTAAAGCTGTGTAAAGCTGTGTAAGGTACCTGAAGTTACTTTATGTGTGTGTATGTTTGTGTATTGTAATATTCGGTACATTATAATTCCCCAGACATGACGCTTCTACCGTCCATCAAAACGAAAACGATGACCAGAAATATCGTAGGCGTGGGTGTTTGTAGCATTTCGCCGAGTAGAGTTCAACTTACGTTTCAACTGCTACTCTAGAGTTTTCGGTTTTCGAACGTTTTGGTGCATGTGGCAGTCAAAAACGCAGCAAATCGGTTCCGGTGTGGTCCCGGTGTTTGGGCAATTTCAATTGTGCATTAAGAGTTGTGATAAGCTTTTAATTAAGTTATAAAAAGAACCACCGACATCAATTTGCAGCAGCTTATTCAAGAGTCCATCATGCCAGACCGAGTCAAAGCTTTTTTGAAATCTACAAAACAAGCATAGATCTTTTCGTTGTGATTATGAACGTACTTATCTATCACGGTTCGAAGAGTGAAGACGTGGTCTGCTGTGCGCGGTTATTCGGTAAAAAGCCAATTTGAGATTTGTGGAGCATATTCAAAGAAACGATATACTCGAGAAGTCGTTGGTTTAAGACAGAACAAAATAGTTTTCCCAGGCAGCTGGAGACACAGATACATCGGTATTTTTTGCCGGATCGCTTCGTCCGCCCGATTTATAGATGGGAGTAATAAGACCACCACACCAGGTCTGTGGCATGGTCCCTTGGTTAAGAATTGAATTAAATAATTTTTCACATACAGGGATCAGTGTATCAATGCTAGCTTTTATCATTTCATTATCCGAAAATGGTGATTTATTATTTTTTAACTTTTCCGCAGCTTTACGTATTTCTCTTTCAGTTATCATGAAATCTAAAGGACGGGAGTGTTGACCATGGCATTCATTTTGTCGTTGCTCATTGCAAATGTTTTGCTGCGCTGGGTTAAGAGATTCATTTGAATGAAGATTGTGGAAATATTGTAGCCAATTTTCTTCCGAGATTGATGGAACATCCTTTCCTTTTCTAGTGTCGTCCATCGATTTGAGGCATTGCCAGAAAGTTTTCGCCTCTGAATTGTCTGCAGTTTTTTCTAGCTCAGAAATCTTGGCATTGTGATAATCCTTTTTTGTACAATTAAGTAATTTCTTGTTTTGGGCCAGAGTACCATGGTATTGCTCACGTATGGTAGTATTCAAAGGGTCTTGATGTTTCTTGTTTGCTAGTTTACGTAATTCATGCCTTTATTAGAAGATTAGAAGAGGTGTGATCGCCAGATGCATCCCCTTCTATCGAAGTTATGAATCAATATGAAAATCATATATGAGAACTTTTCAGGCTCTCTTTTCGAAACTGCAAAAGTTGAGTCTATAATTACGATGATCCTCTTTCACTATAATTCCCCTTATATCGCCACAAATGTGACTTTTAGGGTATTACCGTACATGAATTGCATTAAATATATATTATTAAGAAGATAAATAATCTTTGACAGGAAGTGACATAAATACTTTGTTCGGAAGCAAATCCGCCTAGTTTCGGCTCTTGAATCTTGGACCCTACCGTGAGCTGTGACGTCAGACAACGGGGCAAAAGAGAACGGCCTAGGGACTAGACTGCAAACAAATAATTGATATGTTCAGCAAAAAGATCACGTAAATCATTCTACTCATTCGATTGATGTTTTTATGCAGTTCAAGAGATACAAGTACATGACAAGCCTAAGTATAAAGAGTTTGCGTTGCTTTCAAGATCAATCTTACTATGTATTGAACAAATTCTGTCGCGAGATTTAAGAACACAGCATTTTTATTCCCCAGACTACATACCACGATGAGGAATCACTAGCGGTACTTATAAAAAGAAAAAAATGCAAAATATAGGTGTTCGGTTATTTTTTCATAGAGGTTTTGCATCCTGTAAATTTGACTTTCTGCAACAACACTGAATTTCCACGCCAATTTACCAAGATCGGACGAAACACTTCTGAACAATAAGAAATTAAAACTGACTAATAAGGAAAATTACAATGAGTCATGTCTTCAGCTAAATCACAAAACTGGTGTCCCATAACTAGTAGAGATCGCGTTGCGGCTGAAAATCCATATCACAAATTCAAAGTACCATTATTTTTCTGAACTCTATGTGAGCCGACTTTTGATGCGAGTCCATCTCAAGGGTATTGTTCTGTTAATTTAATTGTAAGGAAAAGGATTGTTGTTTCGTCTTTGAGGCTTTCGAGATATCAGTTTGTCCTGTCAACAGAACTTTAGCAACGAAGTCTACAGAAACTACCGAGCTCCTATGATGGAGTCTCTCTCAACAAAGTTAATAGCTCAGTTATACCACAATCCAAGTGAAATCAATCGGTGGCAGACGGTTGTAATGAACGCCATTTTATTTTGGTATTGGATCAGTGAAACAGCAAAAAAAAAGATAAAGAAAGAAAAGAAACAAACAAAAACTTAATATTCTAAAGACGATTTTGATATGATCTCAGTATTATGACATTGCAAAGAAGGTTAAATGCTGTTGTTTATAAAAATAACTTTCCAGTTGCGATCAATTGCCATAAAGTATCTACAATACCTTATAGTTTTTTTCTTTCTAATTTTTGTTTTTGTTGTTTTGCAGCATATTTTTTTTCGCCGACTGATTCTTGTTTTAGTCGATGGAAGTTAACTAACCTGAATAACTTCCCAAACTCAGTTGATATTTCGCTCTCTCGCTTGTCAAAGAAAAGGAGCTGTACTCGGCAAATGCAGTTTTTCCATTAATGTCTTTCAAGTCGATACGAAGTTTATAACCACCGCTTACAGTCAGCCGATGAATCTTGTCCAAACCGAGCCAGAACTCACCGTTCAGATTGCCAAAACCCTCTTTTGTAATCATCCCAAGTGTGGAAGTAATCAACAGAGCCATCTCGCCTCTTCTGAAACACCGTCCAACCTCCACCGGCTGTTTTCTGATCACAGAACACTTCAAATTCGCCCAAACCACCAGGATTGGTTTTATACACTCCACTGATCTTGTCACCGGACTTGTAGACATCAGCACAGTTCTTGTAAACTGAAAACAAAATGACGAACGATAATTGTTGTTTTTGGTTTTTATAGGCCTTATATTCTTCGAGAATGCCTTCAATAATTTTTTGACAAAATGTCTTATGAAGAACTCATAAAATAAGAATAGTATTTCCGTAACATTTTGCAAGGGGTCTTGAAGGTATTTTAGAGAGACATTAATGACTAAATGAGGATCCACTTTATTTATTTGTAGCACAAATTATGTTGAAGCCAATCCTCAACAAGAGAACAGTTTTGTTTTCCTAAGTCCGTTCCATTCCTTTTTTGTAATTTGTACTCCCAGAATGCTTAGTGAGCGCGTCTCAGTGTTGTCGGGTAGCGAGAAAGAAACCATGTGCTTTGTAACGAGCTAGTCGCCGGGAGTATGGTGAGTCTTAGGAGCTCGT
The DNA here is from genome assembly GCA_942486035.1 of Porites lobata. Classification (NCBI taxonomy): domain Eukaryota; kingdom Metazoa; phylum Cnidaria; class Anthozoa; order Scleractinia; family Poritidae; genus Porites; species Porites lobata. The sequence goes on from CALNXK010000008.1 coordinate 2,189,701, forward strand.
GTATTTCCAAATCCCGTTCCAACAGTGATTAAGTGTTTGTTTTGTAGGTTTTATACTTGCGAGGTGAAGCTTGTTAGCCAAAGATGAGACTCCAATTCCGATCCTGTTGTGTTGTGAAGAAAATATGCTGCGTGTGCAACTCTCGATTATTTTGTCCCCTGGACAAATTAGGTTGCTGTTACAAACCTTTCCTGTTGCCAGATCCGGTAGTTTTATTTTCTCTCAATGCTCTGATTTCTTGTCGTATTCCCTCTAGTTGTTGCTCGATTTTCTCGCAGTTTGGTCCAGCGTAGAAGCTGTTGTAGTTATTATTCACATTACAATGAGATTCCTTCGTCGGTTTTACCGTAGAGTTGGAGAGTGCCGAGATGAGGCAAGTTAGCAGGATAGTTCCAAAGGAATATTTCATCTTATTAACGTTTATTACTCCTTAGTATCAGTAGTTTTGGCAATCGAAAGAACTATCCTACATGTACAATGGACAAAGAGTTAGGGAAGAAATGATACTAAAACTTCCGGAGAGGCTTCGTATTGCTGCTAATTTTTTAAGACAAGATTTTTCTCGTCTATGTATCTTTAGTGAGGGTTTCGTCATCTAATTATTATTATCACCAATAACGCCTTAAATTATTCAACATTAGCATAGAGCATCGTGTGGTGGTAAATTAAATGATCTTGTCTGGGCGTCGATGTGTTTTTCTTGTCGAGGAATTAATGGCGTACTACCTTAAAATTTCAGTTTTAATCTTCGTGTGGAAGTGGAAAATAGTGATAATGACATATTTTTGTTAGTTTATGGAAGAGTTGTAATAACAATTTCAGCAATTGCTACAGTCCAGTATTGTTAAACCACTGTCAGTATAGGTGGATAAAGATGAATCTCTCTGTGTTTTCACTGTCAGAATCCCCAGTGGGAAGGAGTAGGTGGATAAGGAAAGAGAGCACGCTTTAAGTTAACTTATTAAATGCCTTAACCATTCGTGTGTAGCCTGCAAATACAACCGCCTCTTAGTGCTCCCTCCCTTCCGCTGGGACTTTTTGTGAATGGCGGGGAGCTATGAAAGACGGCTTTATTGACAGGGTAGCTCATGTGGAACCCAGACTGAGCGGATAAACGCAAAAACGCAAGTACTGCTGCACACCTGCGCTTCCTATAACATAATTCAATATTTATTGAATTTTGGCGAGACCAGCTACTCTCACAAAAAAAATGCCGAAAGGCAACTCGTGGAAGCAATGTTTACATAAAAACTGGTGTGTAAAAGTTTACTAAAGCGCTTTTTATTTGTAAGTTTTGATTTCCGCAACAGCCATTTTATTTGACTTCGCAAAATTTGACACAGATTTCCGTGGGCCAAACTGGACGATTTCGAAGACTATGCTTGATAAGCAAACTTCTAAGCAAAACAAATGACTTTTTTCTCCTCTGGTTCGTGATAACTGGCAAGTAACACAATCTATCACAAGACAACCGAGTATTGAATCATGAATTCAATTACTAGCTCCTTTTCCGACGGAAAAGCACTTCCCTGTCGTCAATTGAGGGAAAAGCGGATGGGTAATGGAAGATAGGCTCCTGGGTGCATAGAAGACAAAAGGAGAATTCTAAGGACAAACCAGGAAGTCACTAATTTTTACAAGTGATTAAAAATATTAAACTGAGGAAAAGTGCGCAAGGTATTTTTAATTTCTATTTCGGTCAGTAAATAATTCTATTGTTAAGTTTTACGTTATTTTCCAGTTCATAAACTACAAGGAAAAGTATTCAGAGTCTGCTTTCAAAAATTCAAAATTGTTACTTATCAACGCTCATAATTTCATACGCGCGTGCCGCACATGGAATGTTCTGCCCACTGAGTTACGCTCAAGTCACATCTCTCACTATTTCAATATTACAATAGGGCTCTGGACCTGTACGACGTTGACGACATCAGAACCTGGAGAACAATCTGTCCCAGGTACAACATAGCGAGGACTCTCCTGTGCTCGCCGACGCGCTGATTCTAGCAATTTGAACTTCTGTTTTGTTTTCTTTTTTAACGATTTTTTTTATTAACGAGGGATCCACTGTAATTGGCTATGCTGTAATGGTCTCCCTGCCTAACAATTTTTATGTATTCATGTATGACTAGCCCTTGGCGTAGTTAGTCACATCGGAATGAGCATCATTCATCGGTTTTTCTGTCAAGCCGTGCAAGTGCCGTGATGAGGTAAGCAAACAGGATAGCCCCGAAGAAATATTTTACCTTGTAGCAGTTTTCGGAGTAGCCTCCCATGCAGGCGCTTTTAGGGGAGCTCGTATATATTTTGGGGAGGGACGAAATACGAGCTCCCCTGAAAACGCCTGCGTAGGAAGCTATTTTCGGAGAAAAGGTTCCACACCTTAGGATTTTAGCCACAGACTCAAAACTTAGAACCAGTTGTACACAGCTCATGAAAAACAGCGCCACAGCAAAGTCCTGCAAACAAGCATTCATTGGCTGGGTTAAAATGCAATCCGGCTTTTCATTTCAAACAGTTTAGATAAATACAACTTTTCAAGTGATTAATGTTTTTATTGAAGCACCTCTATCACAGTGTACTGGTTAATTAAAAACGAATGTAACTCAGAATCATTAAACTGCATGGCGTTTTTCAATACATTTGTCTGGCAGAAGATTACTTGATTTTAACTTCATTGAAAATATTTATTGTTAGAATATCAAGACCTCAAGAGACATACGCTTTACTTAGCACAAAGTGCCAGAAATATCTCAAAAATCTTTTGGACGTATCTTCATCTCAGTTTTCTTGACAGAGTAGCAGCCACCCTTCGGCCAATTGAGCCAGCGCATTCCTTTACAGTCGTCCTTGCCGTTGAGGTACTGTCCATTCAGGTTGGAGTGGTGACAATTTTTGTACCACCAGGCGCCTTTACGACCCAAGGCACAGTTGCTACTCCACTTGTCATTATCACGATCCTTGGTGGAAAATGACATACCACGATGATAACCAAGTGCATCACCAGCGGTTCCTACAAAAAGGGGGGAAAAGCGAATAATAGGTCTTAGATTTCCCGGTTTTCTTTCGCAGAGTTTTTCAACCGGTCAATTCCACTTCTGCATACACAATCTCAGTCCAGTTAAATTAATCCAAACTGGAAGAAACACTTCTTGTTTTTTTTTTAAAACAAAATTAAATTAAAAAGTCCTCCGAAGGGTCTTAAGACCTCCTTAAAAGGAACATGAAAGATCACATTTGGTAAAGTTACGAAACCTGTGGAGATCTTGTACTTGCTGATAATTCAGTGAAATACCCTAATTTCTGAACTCTCAAGACATGGGCCACTCCTTTTTAAGCTGGCCCCCTAGAGTATTTATTAATAACCCTAGCAATCTAGGATACGTTACAAAACGAAATCTAGTTACTTTATCTTTGCGATTTGGTTCACGAAATTCACCGCTAAGTTTACCCATGTAAAAAGGCTCCTTTACAAAGTTTCATTTTCTGGATTAAGGCCGTTGCCACGGCAACATCGCATCCTTAAACAGGCAGTAATTTTGTCATTTTTGATCACTTTTTCTTAATATTTCTTATTTCCCTCCGTGAAATGTCTTTAAACTTTGCCACTTTATATTAACGATATTGCTTAACATTTTAAAGTGGAAACAAGAACGCTCTTAGTAGCGTTGATTCTCGCTTGCTTGGAGATGAGTTTCGTTGTCAAAGGCCCCGGTGCCGTTATACTACTTTTTCGTTTGGAATAGAAAACGATTGTTGTATGTCATAATGTATATACTCAAAAAGTAAAAATTGTAAGGAGAGACAGGCCACAGCCTCAAACCGGTGTGAAAGCACAGGAAAAAATGCTGAACAGAACCTTATACAACACACAGCTAATTCAGTTCGCCCGTATTCCTGTTGAATTTGTTGTCCGTTTTATAAGATATCAATATCGCATGAAAGTAATGACATTTTCCATAGCTGCTTAGTATCTACTTTTAATATCTCCGTACAGTCTCAGAGTACAATGTTTAGAGTTGTACACTGCATGCATTTTAGATAGATAGATAGATAGATAGATAGATAGATAGATAGGCAGATAGACAGACAGACAGACAGACAGACAGACAGACAGACAGACAGACAGATAGCTAGCTAGCTAGATAGATAGATAGATAGATAGATAGATAGATAGATAGATAGATAGATAGATAGATAGATAGATAAATAGGTAGGTAGGTAGGTAAAACAATCACTGACTCAGACAGACTCGGATCAGTTTACTTGAATTTAGCGTTCAGTACAGGGAAGGGGGTTATGTTATGTGAAATTTATCTACAGTCTGCGGCCCACATCATCACTGATCCACGATTTATTTATTTATTTTATTTTCAAGTTCTTTTTAACCGATCCTTGATCCCTGATTTCTCGATCCTGATTTTCCAGTAAACCTTGAAGTTTTGCTCATTAAGATTATTCTGTTTTTTCGACCACTGAGGTGATCAGTTGTTCCAAAATAATCAACGCTTTCAAGCCATAGAATTCTTGGACCAAACCGTTCCGGAAAGGCTCGACAGGGGATTTCTATTAACTATGGACATGAAGTGCTGCAAGTAGAGTGTGCGGTTAGTCAAGTTCAAAGCTACCCGTATACAGCTATCTCGAGGAAGGTTGTCGAAAAAAACGTGCACCCGATAATCCCGAGCGGTAGTATTGGATACGATCAATTCACTGTTCCTGACACTGTAGCTGGTTACTTTCCTTTAGCACTCGCAAACATATATCCATGGCCTCTCCTGCCATTCTCTCAAATTTCTTTGAAGAACAGTGAACTCAAAACAACCCACAATACCATTCGGGATTGTCGCGCGCACTTTTTCCGACAACCTTTCTCGAAATTGCTGTAAAAAAAAAAACACATCCGTGACACGTTAGGGTGGATTTCCACTGATGCGTTTTTGGCTTCGCACGTTAACGCACATAGATTTTAATCACGTAAATCAAATAGAGGTAAGACATAAAGTATTGAGATTAAACGTCAAATTAAGCGAGTTTCTACTCTTACGCTTACCTAATTGTACGTGCAGCCTTTCATACATTGCCTTTATTTTATTTGCGAACGCAAATTAAACGCACGTGCGCACGTAAAAATTACGGGACAGTGGATACTTCATATCTCAAGTATTCATGAAGTGCAACACGACTTCACATCGTAACAACAGCGAAAATCTATCAATTAAATACATAAAACAAAGTGAAACTATTTAACCGTACATTTCCTGTAATTGCGACAATATTCTGAGAAACGTAACGCCTTAAAAAGCCACAAAATTCCTGAGGATTTCCCCGCTATAATATTTTCTCATCCTGCTTGGGGATGTGCCTGCATGTCGTGCATAATTACACGAAAATCAATTGCAAGGGCCTCCATTTGAGGAAAATTACGTCATTGCCAAACTTACATGCGTCATTTCAGTCATCGCCGAAATAAACTGCATTCTCATCACGGGACTCATTTCCATAAAATGAAAGTCGTCACGATTCTTATCCCCAGTTTCCAGTTTTTTTAAACAATGTGATAGAGTCGGCAAAACAAAACAAATATTACACTTGCTGTAATCTTGCCTTCATGAAGCCACTTCTAGAATTTCTTAATCAAATCAAATGTAAGAGAAATGAAGTGACCGAGGAGCGCCGCCGGTGAAGACATTCTTCAGTGGTTGTTCGGGACTTGGCTCAATCTTTCAGATCTTTCCACTGACCGTGAACCAAAGGCCAGAAAGGGTAACATTGCTTCCTTTAGGGTTAGTGTACTTATTTCTTTGTTTTCTTTGTAAAGTTTCCATTCACCATTTACTTCGACTATTTTACGTCTGTCTGCTTTTGAAGCGAAAGAATTGATCTCTGTGGAAAATTTCTGCTTCGTTTTTACATACAATTTACTCTTATGGAGATCGATAGTGACTTGTAACCGGTGTAATTTAACATTGTCTTTTCTCATAAATGTTTGACCTACAACAGAAAGTTCATAAAGTTTTTGGGGGTGAATACTTTGAAACTGAGAGGCCATGTTTGTTTTGTTTCTGCGTGGAGGTCGCGCGGATTTCAAAGCTCGTGCCATACTAGTGCTCAGGCTGCGCACGGCCAATTTACTCTAGGGAGCCACCTTAAACTTTTCGATATAATCTAATATGACATTACAAATATAGGTCAACTGTTGTTGTCAAAATTAATCAACTAACAACTTTCACAGTCCAATCGCGATCAATTGGGCAAGAAAAAAATCTTATTATCTTTCTTTCTTTTTTCCTTCTGTTATTGTATTTTCCAATTTACAACATTTTTCGCCGACTGATTCTTTTTCAGTTTAGTGTATAAACTTACCTGAATAACTTCCCAAATTCAGTTGATATTTCGCTCTCTCGCTTGTGACAGAAAAGGAGCTGTACTCGGCAAATGCAGTTTTTCCATGAATGTCTTCCAAGTTAACACGAAGTTTATAATCACCGCTTACAGTCAGCCGATGTATCTTGTCCAAACCGAGCCAGAACTCACCGTTCAGATTGCCAAAACCGCGTTTGTAATCATCCCAAACGCGGAAAAAATCAACAGAGCCATCTCGCCTCTTCTGAAACACTGTCCAACCTCCACCGGCAGTTTTCTGATCACAGAACACTTCAAATTCGCCCAAACCATCAGGATTAATTTTATACACACCACTGATCTTGTCGCCGTACTTGTAAACTTCAGCGCAGTTCTTGTAAACTGAAAACAAAATGACGATCCGATAATTATTATTTTGTTTTTATAGGCCTTATATTCTTCGGGAATGCCTTCAATAATTTTTTGATGAAATTGTCTTAAAACTTATAAAGAACTCATAAAACAAGAATGGTATTTCCGCGACATTTTGCGAGGGGTTTTGACGGTATTTTAGTGAAGTATCGATGAGGATCCACTTAGTTTGCTCATCTACAGTACAAATTCGATCAAATTATATCAAATTAAGTTGTTGTTACAAACCTTTTCCGTTACTGGACCCAGTAGTTTTATTTTCTCTCAATGCCCTGATTTCTTGTCGTATTTCCTCCAGTTGTTGCTCGATTTTCTTGCAGTTTGGTCCGGCGTAAAAGCTGTTGTAGTTATTATTCACATTGCAGTGAGCTTCCTTCGTCGGTTTAACCGTAGAGTTGGCAAGTGTTGCGATAAAGTAAGCGAACAAGATAACTCCAACAAAGTATTTCATCTTAACTCTTATGAGCAGTTTTGGGAAAGAACGTGGTCTTACAATGGCACTGAAAAATTTAGAGAAAAAATGCTACAAAGCCTTCCGCAGAGCCTTGCTACAGTGTTGTGAAGTATTTTGAGGTTATTTTAAGTTTATTTCGTGTTTGTGCTTGACGTTTCGCTCGTGACTAGAGTCTTGTTATGATCAGTTTATAGATCAAGGTTAATCCGTCAGATCCGTATTTTGTGTCGACAGGTTTTCAAATTCTATTACCTTTTGAAGTAGTTTTTCAACATGAATGTCATTTATTAAATTTGATTGTCAGTCCTTGAAGTGGGCACGTTTTGGAACCGTCGCTGACCTTGATTTTTACCTACATCAGAGTTCCTGTTTTGGTGTAAGGTAGAGTCTCGTGGGTTTAGCTGTCACGCTTTCATTGGTTTTCTTATGGGTTTGTTTATTCCACTTTGGTTATCAACAGGAAATTCGTTTAAGTCACTCGGAAAAGCGTTTGTAACTGTCATGGTCAGCAAGCCTAAACGTACCTACGTTTTACTCATTTAAGTTGCAAGTGTTTAGCACAAGGGGGTGAGCAGTTGAGATAAGTTACAGTTAGTTGTTTAGCAGAATTCGTTAAGTGATGCTGTAAACAAGACATAAGAGCTCCTGTAAAGATTAAAGAACAACAAGATGTAAACTCTGATACCTGGTACCTCTACGCTCAGCGAGCGAGTTGCTCGTAAACCCCCTACAATAAGTTCTAATTTTTAGACAAGATATTTCTTGTCTGTGTATTTTTAGTAGGTGCTGTGTCATCTATTAAAACCAATAAAATGATGTAAGGTGGCTCCCCAGAGTATTTGCTAATAATCCTAGCTATCTAGCATACGTTACAGAAGGAAATCTAGTTACTTTGTCTTTGCGATTTTGTTCACAAAATTCACCGCTAAGGTTACCCATATAAGAAGGCTTCTTTGTCAAATTAAGGCCGTTGCCATGGCAACACGGAAGCGTAAGCCAGGCAGCAATATTGTCATTTTTGATCATTGTTTCTTAATATTTCTTATTTCCCTCGGTGAAATGTCTTTAAACTTTGCCACATTATATTAACGATATTGCTTAGCATTTTAAAGTGTAAAACACATGGGGTCGTCAAGACGTTTTTTCAATATTTTGAAATTTGTAATTTTCCTCAATAGAGGAGGTTAGCTCTTACAGTTTTTAACAAAAAAAGGACGGTATAAAGGTACTGCAACTGTTAAGAAATGAGGCGATTTTTAAAGAAATTTCCCGAAGGAAACGCGAGAAATTCACGATTAATTAACTGCGCTGACGTCACAAAAATCAGAAAAACACGCGTGGTTCGGGTTAGTATGAGCAAAATACGGGCGCGAGCCATCACGTCCGCATGCGCATAATACACATACATGAAAACATGTGGTTTCTTCGACAAGAACGAAACCCATGGTTAAAGCTGTTTATTACTATTATTACGGTGATATCTTTAATTGACAGTTGAAAAAGGAGAGATAGTGGATTCAATTTTATACCTAACATTGGATCTTTTCCTCGAAATACTTGACCCTTGTACCCAAAATTTGAGCCGAGGTGGTCACTCGTGCGGATGGCGATCATCGGAGGAGATGGAGACGGTGGTCGCGCAAGGATCGCAATAAGCCCTTCATTTCCTAATCTGCTGTACCGACTGTTTGCAGATCTTCAAATGCCAGCCCACTTCCGGATACTTTTTCAACCTTGTTCTTCTTTAGGGATAATTTCGACGGCGAAGTTTTTCTTTAAAAGTCTGCTGTAAAACATGGTGCCGATCTAAAAACGTACATCACGTCCTCAGCTGCAAGTACAAGACCGTAATTCTCGACGGACAACTTACTACTGCTTTCGTCAAGGGTCAATCTGTGACTTAAAAATTATTTTTCGTTGTGCAAACATTTTCCAGTACTGATCTTGATCGTTGAAGGGCTCTTGAAACAAGAAAAAGTACAAGGATGTTGGTTCGTCGATGCAAAGGTTCCTTCGATCAGGATGCAAGTTAAGTAGGACACCTTTCTTCTGATATTTTTTTAAACAATGTGATAGAGTCGGCAAAAAAAATTTACACTGCCTATAATCTTGCCTTAAAGCCACTTCTAGAATTTCTTAATCAAATCAAATGTAAGAGGAATAAAGTGACCGAGGAGCTCCGCTGGTGAAGACATTCTTCAAGTAATATATCAAACATGAGACGCAGTGTTTCATCACCAGATGAAACACCGAGAAGAGAGTTGAAAATACGACGCGCAGCGGAGTATTTTTGACGAACTTCGAGGTGTTTCTGTGAAGAGATAATTTATTGTTATTCAGTTATTTTGCTTTCGCTGATAAAAATATGAAAGGCCAATGTAGAAATCATTTATTCTTTAGTCTTAACTTCTTTTAGTCGTAAACAACCTATTGATTTATTGAGCGTTAACTTATTTGTCAAGTCATAATTGTATTTAGTCTTCAAAGTGTAATCAACCTGTAAGAAGCCGTTATCCACCTGCGTAGCTTTTGGAAGTAATTAATGTTTCAAAACAAGCTTAGGTTTCCACCAATAGTCTTGTAGAAATGATTGTTGTGCTCTGTAATTAGACTCGTTGAGTTGTGATGTAATCTGTATCGCTTCGCTAGCTTAGGCTTAAATACGAGTGCTTTGTAGGAGCTTCTTCGGTTACATCCAGGTCCAACTAGTCCTGGTTACGTCCTAGTTACATCCTCGTTGCATCTAACCTTGGGTGTATTTTGGTTGGTTATGTTTGTGACTGTACCCGCAGTATAGTCTTGGATTAAACCTCTACATTGGAGCCAAGTTCTGTTGTGATCATTGTCTCAAGGGTATTCAGTAGGCGTAAGAGATTCCGTGCCTCCCCGCAGCCAGCGAGTGTCCCCAGGAAAAGGCCTTTCCCAGAGAGTTTTAGAGTTTTCCCCGTCCGTCAGTTTACCCTTTTGTGAAGGCAAAACCTGTTTCCACACTGGTGTTAAAGTGAAAAATAGTGTTTTCACATTTCATCTGGTGATGAAACACTGTGTCGAATGTTTGATATTTCTTCTCAAACAAAATCATTTTTGAAGGAGAAATTAAGGATGCAAATACTGAGCAGTTTTTCATCCGATTTCCAAACACTCATTAAACATTAATTTTCTTTATAAAATATTAATGAATTTGAGAATGTTTGTTCACGACTTGGCTCGATCTTTCACATCTTTCCACTGAACCAAAGGCTAGAAACAGCAACATTGCTTCCTTTAGGGATAGCGTACTGACTTCTTTGTATCCTTTGTAAAGTTTCCATTCCGCATTTACTTCGACTATTTTACGTTTGTCTACTTTTGAAGGGAAAGAATTGATGTCTTTGGAAAATTTCTACTTTGTTTATATATACACTTTACTCTTATGGAAATCGATAGTGACTTGTAACCGGTGTAACATTGTCTCCTCTCATAAACTAACCAAACTTTTTGCTGAATGAGCTTCAACTGAAAGTTAACAAGTTTTTTGGGGCAATATTTCGAAACTGAGAAGCCATGAATGTTTATTTTTGCGTGGACGTCGCGCGGATTTTAAAGCTCGCGCCATACTAGTGCTCAGGCTGCGCACAGCCAATTTACTCTAGGAAGCCACCTTAACATTTGCATAGAACATCGCGTGGCCGAAAAATAAATATTTATTCATGCATCATCATGTATACTGGCATACTTTTGCGTTAGCGATGTTTTGAGAAACAGAACTCTGAAGAGTAAAATCTTAGGTTTAATTGAAGAATCTAACGATTAAAATATTTCTGTCAGTTTATGGGCAGGATGCTGAATCAACGGCACTTGTTGACGTCCGAGTTCCTCTTTTCATCTTTGCTTGAACATATTTCAATAATATATAGATTTAGCCAGGACTAAAAGCGAAGCTCCAATTAATAAATTTATAATTTAAATCAAACAATAAACTTTTAATCCACAATTCAGTTAACTTAAGGGCGCATTCATGTGACTTTTGAGGGAAAGGCTAAGTTATTTTAGAGTGAAACATCTTACATCGAATTGATAACCTTATATGTACACCCGAAAAATAGCAAACATCTTCGATCACATTCAAGATCACAGTAGATTACGCCTCGAAAATAAATTCGTGGAAAACAAATCACGCCGAATTTTTTTGCGTTCGACAGGTTTACTTTACAATTCTTGCCAACAAATCTGGGGTGTTTTAAACCAACCTTTTATAATTTTTATACATCACATTTGAGGTGAAACAGTACTATTTAGTATACAGACCTCGGAAAGAACGCGGTATTTCACAGTTTTTCAAGACAAATTGCACTCAGTCAATATTCAGGACGATCAATCGTGGGCTTTAAGCGAAACCGTTCAAAAATTTCCAAAATCACCCATACGGCCAGCTGGTTCGATTCTCATTTCTATAGTGCGAGCTGTCAGCGTGGTCGAGTGTTTGAATGAACTTTAATAGAGTTACGCTTCAACATAATAGCGAATTTATTATCATCATTTTTTTGTTATTTAATGGTTTCAGTTATAGCGATGTGTAATCTTATAAAGCGTTTGATACGCGCGACAGTTTTGAGTACTACTGCAAGCGATGGTCATGAACGATGAAAACAAACGGCACGGACAAGCGATTAAAATTGCAAGAGAGACTACTAACAATCAAAAAAAGAAATATAATTCGGTGAAACGTTTACAGAGACAACAATTTTCATTCACGAAGACAAGTACTAAAGTGTCTCTAAAAATCCTGAGTCTTTAAGGTGGCTCCGTAATTGATACAAGAGCATTTAGCTGTGACAAATTTTCCGTCATAACTTTTTCGATTTTAACGCGATGGCTGCGAAACTTTACAAAAAACAACAGATATCATTCGGCAATAAAACGGAATATTTCGATTTCATTGATCATTGATGGTAAATATTTCTTGAGAAATTAGCGCTTATAAGGACCCTACTGTTCAAAGAAAATCGCGTCTAGTAAAAAATTTTGCTGATATTTTTTACTGAAATTTCTGGTATCGACTTTAATTGATATAATAAATATGCCAGAGGAATTTCAGAAAAATCGTTGGAGCAGAAGTCCGTGACTAAAAGTCGCTCAAAATTCAGCTGTGAAATTGTTTTGGAATTTCAAAAATAAATTACTATCAGGAAGAAGGAGACACCAGTTTGAATTTTCGGGACAAGTAAATTCAGTGATTGCTAATTCTGAAAACAGAAGCCGATTGCCTATCGTGCTATTCTTTAAAAGGTACTTTTCAGTTTTAGATGCACTATAAATTGCTCCAAACTTTGCGTTGACGTCGAATGACTTGTTCCTCGACATTTTTAAAATATCCCTTGGCAGTTTTGGTTCAAACTCCTGCTACATACATTTTGATGTATTGCAATGCATCCTCAACGGCTTTTCCTGCTGTACGTTGTTTCCAATTCAGGAAAAAGGTATTGGGATTGTAAGCTACCTTGTATCGAAGCCCAGATAGAACTGTCCAGCACCTTTGTTTATGACCAGAAAATGAGCACGAGCGGCAGCCCTGCGAGGAATTCGCACCTCAGTCAGGGGGGACGAATGACAATGATGCCCATGTCTGTGAACCGATCTGTATAAACATGTATTGCAGAGCAAAACATAATAATCAAGAAAAAAATACCCATTCATTGAACGAAGGAGTGACAAAAATTTCAGAGTTGTAAATTTATTCACGGACAGTATTTTTGCGATAATTTTATTTTGCACTGTGATGTTATTCGGTTCACAGGCAGGGTTATCATTGTCGTTCGTCCCCCCTGGGTGAGGTGCGAATTCCTCGCAGAACTGCCGCTCGTGCTCATTTTCCAGTCATAAACAAAGGTGCTGGAGAGTTCTATCTGAGCTCTGATACAAGGTAGCGTCCAATGTCAATACTTTTTTCCTGAGTTGGAAGCAACGAACAGCAGTAAAAGTCGTTGAAAATGCATTGCAATACATCAAAATGTATGCAGCAGGAGTTTGAGCCAAAACTGTCAGGGGACATTTTAAAACTGTCGAAGAACAAGTCATTCTACTTCAGAGCAAGGTTTGGAGTAATTTATAGTGCTTCTAAAACTAAAAAGTACCTTTTAAAGAATAGCACGATATGCAATCGGCTTTTGTTTTAAGAATTAGCAAACGTTGAATTTACTTGTCCCGAAAATTCAAACTGGTGGCTCCTTCTCCCTGATAGTAATTTATTTTTGAAATTCCAAAACAATTTCACAGCTGAATTTTGAGCGACTTTTAGTTACGGACTTCTGCTCCAACGATTTTTCTGAAATTCCTCTGGCATATTTATTATATCAATGAAAGGCGATACCAGAAATTTCAGTAAAAAATACCAGCAAAATTTTTTACTAGACGCGATTTTCTTTGAACAGTAGGGTCCTTTTAAGCGCTAATTTCTCAAGAAATATTTACCATCAATGAAATCGGAATATTTCGTATTATTGCCGAATGATATCTGTTTCTGTTTGCAAAGTGTCACAGCCATCCCGTTAAAAACCAAAAAGTTATGACGGAAAATTTGTCACAGCAAAATGCTCCAGTATAAATTACGGAGCCACCTTAAGCGTAAAACTTAAGCAGGGCTTCCCGGCGCGGTGTTTACTGTTTTCCAAGGTGAACTCCTCGAAGCAAGAAAATCGCTCAAAGTTTTCTTTCTACACCCAAATTTATAACTAAATATTCTTCAGAACGTTTTCTTTCTATTTGCGGTGAGCAAATATATCTGAAGGCTTTTTAAAGTTCTGTAAGCTTATATCAAACCTGATACTAAGTCAGATCATTGACTCAAATCCTACAAACGTGCATAAACTTGCCGCATAAACTGTCAGCGTGAACTGTGCAAGTCTTCATGAAATTAGATACAACAAAAACAAACATCAAATACAATCATTACTCAGGCTTACCATTCGAGATTCAGTTCCTGAAAGCTATCAAGGAAGGCCACAGTTGCTTGAGACTTTTAAACCCTCTTACGCATTAAGCAAGGTGAAAAACGAAAACGATGCCATCCGAAATCGAATTACGGAATTTTGACAAGCGACGCATTTCTCAACCAAAAACCCAGTAAACAAACCAGCCATGAATAACAGAAGACTCTTGATAGCAGCTGTATTTCATTTTGTACATCCAGAGGAAAAAGACAGTTAAAAACATCACAGATTGACACAAAACTCTGTCAGCTTCAGCTGTCAAAGTAAACAACTTTCAAGATGCTTCATAATTTTTCCGCGTGAACTCACCTGTCAAATTTTGACCAATCAGAGTATAAAAATTGGACGTAGAGCGTGACCAACGCGTGACCATGGTAAGATAAGGGGCGCGATCCATTCAACCAAAATTCCAACCGGTCCGACCGGGAAAAGTGGTCCACCTCAAAAGGTGGACCCGTTTTTTCGAAACTTTTCCGGTTGGACCGAACCGATCCATTGAGTTTTGGACCGAAATTTCCGGAAATTTTGGTTCAATGGATCACACCCAAGGTCTTCCTCGCCTGTACTTTAAAAAAACTGGCTGAATTTTTGCGTCCGAGGTCAGTTTGAAATCAAAATCCTAATAGTGCATGACCGTAGTGACATAACACAACATATTTGATATGAATCATTGGAAAAAATAAACTTGAGCCTGCTATCATTTGAAACTGGTAATTTGTCAGCAGATAACTTCAAAAAATAGTCGACCTCGATGGGTCGACACTTGAGCCCGCGGTACGGTCAGGTGATACTGGTCAGCGGATGCCCTGTTTTGACAGCTGTCAATTGATCACAACATTGATGTACAATTAGTTTTCTCTTGGGCTCCCTAATTAGCTAAAAAGTGTGAGAGTAAACATTGCTTTTCCTGTGGTGCGGACGGACGGTTGGCGGTCGGTGTACGGTCACGTGATTACCAAATTTTCTGGGATGGGAAGATTTACTTAGCTATGGTGCTCCGCCCACGCGCGAAGCGCCGCTCGTGGAGCTCCGCTATTAGTTTACCTACTGTTGGAATATCTCATGTTTTCCTTTTAAAATCTTGCTTCGTCCGGTCTCGCCTAACTACTGCCATAGATAAAGATGATTCTTTCCTTTTGTTCTAAGTTTTGTAGTCACTGCCAGAAGACCCCCATAACCGGGAAGGGTGAAGTGGATATTTATAGGGGAAGAATAGATCCGAAATCGGTGATGAATTCTACCATTTGTTGAACTGTAATCGCTCATCGCTTTCTCATGTAAGGGGTATTTTTTGGAGAGCCTATACTCAATAAATAGTAGTTTTACCAATATGTCTTGCAAGGCACTATTTTTATATATCAAGTCTCTGTGCGATGAAAACATCATAAATCTAAGTGCCTTTTATATTAAGAATATTCTAAATTGTTATAAATCGGAACTCTAATTTAGCCTTCTTAAAATACGAGTAGCGTAGAAGCCATACATACCCACGTAATTTTCTATCTTAATGTTCAATATATTGTTTGTTACACGTTCGTATTTTGAACAAGCTTTTTAGCTCTTTGGCGTAACGAGTTAAAATAAATGATTGATTGATTGATTGATTGTTGTTGTTCCTTTCTCATGCTTAACTTTTATTTTACTTTATTTCATTTGTTGTTATATTGATTGTTTTGGTACTGAAATCTTCATGTCGAAGATAAAGTAAAAAAATTTGTTGCTGTAGTTGTTGTTCACTATGATTCGAACAAATTCTGTCGCGAGATTTAAGAGCCCAGCATTTTGAATTCCCAGCTTCAATTCCTCTTCGTGCTCTATGGCAAAATGAAACTTTATCCCAAAATACCCACGGGGGTCCTGTTATATATTTGTAGGGGTTCATGACCAACTACCGTCATTTGTGTGGAGTCTCTTAACCAACTACATTGACCCTCCCCGCCCTGCGCATCCACTTGTCGTTCACCGAGAGTGTTTTACTGTTTCAATGTACATCTGCTCGTTGCTGTAATATATTATTCAGCAAATATATTTAAGCAATTCACTAAAGTATAATCCATGTTTTATTGAAGCGCCTCTTTTACAGTGTGGTTAATTACAAACTACAGTTACTCAGAATGCATGAAATTAGTGTTTTTCCTTTGCATTTTTCTAACAGTAATGTTACTTGATTTTAACTGTTTTAATGCTACATGTCTATTGTTGGAGACAAAGACTTCACTTGACACAAGTACAAAGTACCAGAAATATCTCAAAAATCTTTTGGACGTATCTTCATCTCGGACTTCTTGACCGAGTAGTGAGCTTTTTTCCAATGTTGCCAGTCCATTCCTTTAGGGTCGTTCTTACCATTGAGGTACAGACCATTCAGATTGGACCGGTGACAATTGTTGTGCCACCAGGCGCCTGTATAAATCAAGGCACAGTTTCCACCGCTGTACTTGTCATTATCACGATCCTTGGTGGAAAATGGCATACCACGATGATAACCAAGGGAATCACCAGCGGTACCTATCAAAAGAAAAAAATGCGAAATATAGGTGTTCGGTTAGTTTTTTGTAGAGTTTTTGCATCCTGTAAATTGGACTTTCTGCAACAATAATTTCTACGCTAATGTACCTATGTAGATCGGACGAAACACTTCTGAACGATTAGATATTAAAATTGACAAATAAGGAATATTACAGAGTCATGTTATCAGTTAAATCACCAAACTCAGTGGTGTGCACAAACTGGTAGAGATTGCGTTGCGGCTAAAAATGCAGTAAAATCCTGTATCACTTTCCTTAACTCACTCTAATTTTGTCTGCAGCATACATATGTATCATTGGAGGGGTTAATTTAGATATCACATTCTGGGCCCAGTTGTTCGAACGCCGGTTAGCGCTAGCCCCGGGTTAAATTTTAACCCGGGGTTCGTTTTATTTTTATCCAAAGCACTCTCTCGGATAATTTTCTCTATTCTTTTTAGAGTATCCAGTCATCAAATTGTTGGCAAACAGAATTTAACTGAATTTGCTTTTGAAGCTCTCATATCTGAGTTCAAATTTCGCACTAACCCTGGGTTACCTTAACCCAGCTTCGAACAACCCGGCCCAGAATACTATATCTTCTGAACTCTATATATGAGAGCTGAGTTTTGATGCGAGTCCATGTCAAGGGTATTGTTCCCTTAATTTGTATTGTAAGGAAAAGTGGAGTTGTTTCGTCTTTGAGGCTTTCGAGATATTAGTGTTTCCTGTCAACAGAGCTTCAACAATGAAGTCCACAGAAACTACTGCATGAGGTCCTATGATGGACTCTCTCTTAGCATATTAAACTGCAATCCAATCAATCGGTGACAGACAGTTGTAATGAACGCCATTATATTTTGGTATTGGATATGAAACAGCAAAAAAAAAAAGATAAAGAAAGAAAAAAAAATCAGTATTATGACATTGCAAAGAAGGTTAATTGCCGTTGTATATAAAAATCACTTTCCAGTTGCGATCAATTGCGATTAAGTATCTACAATAGCTTATAATGTTTTTCTCTCTAACTTTTCTTTTCGTTGTTTCACAGCATTTTTTTTTTCGCCGACTGATTCTTGTTTTAGTCGATGGAAGTTAACTAACCTGAATAACTTCCCAAACTCAGTTGATATTTCGCTCTCTCGCTTGTCACAGAAAAGGAGCTGTACTCGGCAAATGCAGTTTTTTCATGAATGTCTTCCAAGTCGATACGAAGTTTATAACCACCGCTTACAGTCTGCCGATGTATCTTGTCCAAACCGAGCCAGAACTCACCGTTCAGATTACCAAAACCGCGTTTGTAATCATCCCAAGCGCGGAAGAAATCAACAGAGCCATCTCGCCTCTTCTGAAACACCGTCCAACCTCCACCGGCAGTTTTCTGATCACAGAACACTTCAAATTCGCCCAAACCATCAGGGTTGATTTTGTACACTCCACTGATCTTGTCCCCGGACTTGTAGACTTCAGCGCAGTTCTTGTAAACTGAAAACAAAATGACGATCCAGTAATTATTATGCCTTACACTCTTGGGGAATGCCTTCAATAATCTTTTTTTTTGAGAAAATGGTCTTATGAATGACTGACAAAATAAGAATTAGTATTTCCGTGACATTTTGCGAGAGGTTTTGACGGTATTTTAGCTACTGACAATCAGGATACCCTTTGCTCATTTGTAGCAGAAATTAAGTTGCTGTTACAAACCTTTTCCGTTGCCAGTCCCAGTAGTTTTATTTTCTCTCAATGCCCTGATTTCTTGTCGTATTTCCTCCAGTTGTTGCTCGATTTTCTTACAGTTTGGTCCGGCGTAAAAGCTGTTGTAGTTATTATTCACATTACACCGAGCTTCCTTCGTCGGTTTTACTGTAGAGTTGGCAAGTGCCGAGATGAGGCAAGTGAGCAGTGAAGTTCCAAAGAAATATTTCATCTTAACTTCTTAGTATGAACCGTTTTGGGATTCGGAAGAACTGTCCTACATGTACGATGGACAAAGTGTTAGAGACGAAATGATACTAAAACTTCCGCAGATGCTTCGTATTGCTTCTGATTTTTCAAAACAAGATTTTTCTCGTCTGTGTATCTTTAGTGAGGGGTTTCGTCATCTATTATTGCGATTACCGATAAAGCATTAAATTATTCAACACTTACACAGAGCATCGTGTGGCCGAACAATAAATATCTTGTTTATATCTCTTTATTTTCGTTTTTATTGTAGAGGAATTAACGGCGTACTATCTTAAAATTGTAGTTTTAAGCTTCGTGTGGATGTGTAAAATAGTGATAACATATTTTTGTCAGTTTATGGAGGGGTTTTAATAGCAATTTCAGCAATCATAGCGCTACACTGTACAGTATTGTTAAACCACTGTCAGTATGAAGCTATCTTTATTTTTAAAGCGTCGCAGTCACTCCAGAATACTGGGAAGGAGTAGGTAGATAGGGAAGTAGAGCACTCTTTAAATTAACACGTTATCTTAAAAATGCTTAACCATTCGTGTGTAGCCTGCAAATACAACCGCCTCTTAGTGCTCGCTCCCTTCTACTGGGACTTTTTGCGAATGGCGGGGAGCTATGAGAGACGGCTTTATTGACAGGGTAGCTCGTGTGGAACTCAGACTGAGCGGATAAACGCAAAAACTCAAGTATTACTGCACACCTGCGCTTCTTATAACATAATTCAATATTTACTGAATATTGGCGAGACCATCTACTCTCACTAAAAAATGCCGAACTGAAGGAACTCGTGGAAGCAATGTTTACAAAAAAAACTGGTATGTAACAGTTTACTAAAGCGCTTTTTATTTGCAAGTTTTGATTTCCGCAACAGCCATTTTATTTGACTTCGCTAAATTTGATACAAATTTCCGTGGGCCAAATTGAACCATTTCGAAGACTATCCTTGATAAGCAAACTTCTAAGCAAAACAAATGACTTTTTCCTCCTCTGGTTCGTGATAACTGGCAAGTAACACAATCTATCACAAGACAACCGAGTATTAAATTATAAATTCAATTACACGCTCTTTTTCGGACGGAAAAGCACTCCCCCGTCGTCAATTTAGAGAGAAGTGGATGGGTAATGGAAGACAGGCTCCTGGATCCATAGAAAACAAAAAGAGAATTCTAAGGACAAACCAGGAAGTTACTATTTTTTACAGGCGATTAAAAATATTAAACAGAGGAAAAGTGCGCAAGATATTTTTTATTTCTATTCCGGTCAGTAAATAATTCTATTGTTAAGTTTTACGTTTTTTTTCCCGTTCATAAACTACAAGCACAAGTATTCAGAGTTTCCTTTCAAAATAAACTTGACAAAGAATTGACGAATTCTATAACTAAAGTTAAAAACACAGCATTCAATGTCGAAGGATTTCAGTTTAAATTCCCATCGCGCTCTATAATAAAGCAAAATGTGTCCAAAAATTCTCACGGGGGTCCTGTTATATTTTCGAGGGGTCCCTTTGGGTATAGAAGTACACCAGGAACGTCGATCTTATTATTTTCTGTTTTTTAAATGCATCTGTTCCAGAAACCCATAGTTGGAGCACCAATTAAGATTGACACTCCTAACTGTAATAATTGGAAATTGTTCCATTTCACTGAGATTAACATTTGCCTTCAGCAAAAATGTCACGACGTCTCGCTGTCCTTAAGAAAAAGAAAACATCCTCATTTAATGATACACATAATTCAACTCCTGTAGGGACATTGGCAATAAATCCTTGGGATTAACTATATTATTGCCCACTAACGTAATCAATTTGAAACAAACTGCTCCCTAAGTGTCACTCCAGAGAAGAGAAATCAAATCATACAGGACATGTCACGCACTACATGTCACAACATCTCCTATTTTCACGAACGTCTTGATTTTGGCGGCAAAGCCGGCGGAACAGAGTCTTCTTGGTTGGACATTTCCGCATGTCTTGTCATTGGCTCATTCCCTGGGGGCATTCTAGGGGGGATGGGAGGAGGGGATCGTCTGGTCCCCCTACTTGGCTCCCTTGGGGGAATTTGGGGTGCAGCCTCGTTGTCATCCGCAAGGTGAGGGAACCTTTCTAATGTCGTTGCCCTCGGTGGTATTCGGGGAACACTACTAAGGGACATTTGCCGTCGAACAGAAGAGACGTTTTCAGTTGGTCTCACTGGACCGTTTGCCGAGGCAGATCGAGGCTTTCTTGGGGGTAAATTCGGAGGAAGCGGCTCTTTTTCCGGAAAGTGCTCGATGATGACGTAATCTGGTTCCGTATCCTCCAACATTGGAGTCTCGGGAATTGTTTCTGGGACAGTGTCCGAAGGGAGGAAGGACGACATCGATTGAGGAGTTCGTGGAGTGCTCGGCGATAACGAAACAGTTGACGGGAACATGTCGCTATCGGGTAGGTAGATGGACGATGCTTGTGAGGCCGAGACTGAAGGTATGAGGGCTTGGTTCCAGGAGACCTGAGTGAATATTCTGTTTTTCGAGGCTGTGAAAAAACAAATACCAGTGAAAATAACGTACCATCAAAATGCTGTCAGTAGTGGGGTGCAAGTGCTTTTCATCAAAAGCAAAATTTCGGTCACCCTGTTCAGCAGAAATATGCAAGCATGGCCTGACACTAAAGGCAAACGTCCCCAGCGGCGAAGAGCGAAGGAGAAACGGATGTTTTCACAGGCTAGAGGAGTTTAGCGGCTCGGAAAGTGTTTTCTATAATCCATTTTTTAACGATCCTATAGAGGTTTTGTGCAAAGTAGACCAACATACTTCTTGATTTGTATAGCTTACAAAATTTTCCAAAAATCACATTCGTGCAAATGAACTTTGTGCACAAATAGTTTTCGGGACCAAAATATTATTGGGAGTTTTGAGAGACGCACGCCAGGTTTGTATGAGTTCGTTCAATGGTTCTCGACTTTCATGCTTTACCAACTTTTCACAGTTTCGAGGTTCAATATCTAAAGAAAGTTGGTACAAATAGTCTTCCATTTCAGTGTCAGTTCGTCCTTTAAATGGATCAAGCGTCTCTAGATACTCCTACGAAAGAAAACACTCACAAGTATGAACACTACAGATTGAATGAGTTAAAGCTGAAAAAAAAACAACGGCTTTCAATCCACCTTATTGCAAACTAATGGTCAATTTAGTTGCTCTTAAGTCGGGAGTCTACGTGATAATCGACCCTCAACTTTCTCCTCCCCATAGGCTCCCGCTGAGTACCTCATAAAAAGAAAAAAAATCGAAAAATAGTAATCGCCGCGCGACCGTCGCGCGCTTTCTTTTTCTCTCCCCCCAGTCTCCCTAAGACACAAAGAGACCTCTGCAGAAGAGAAAGGACCCTCAATGTCTCGTTTCAAGGTAAATGTTCTATAAGTTCTGCAGATGCAATCAAGGAAAGAGGGCTAATTAACACAAATATTAAAGAAAAGTAATAATGCCGTCATTTTGGAGTAAGATATAATTACATTTCAGACGTCAATTTTACAATTTTATCGACAGACTTAAAGGTTGGGTCATCCCCGGTGTAATATAATTTATTCGTTTTCCTTGTTTTATGGACTATTGTCAGGGTTGCGTTCATTGTTAAGGACGTTTTGTTTTCTTTGTTTTACGTCAGCTGTGGGTAATAAACTATCTTACACCGGAGATGAGCCAAACAGTTAGAACCACCTTGTACAACGTAAAAAACAGTACCACAGGAGGTGGGCTGAATAGTCACACTTGAGGATTACATTTACATTTACATATAGAGCGATTTTCGTATGATCTTGAAAAATGGCTTCGGCAAGCGTTCGTTATTTGTTTTAAGAGCCAGTGGATGAAAAGATCAAAACATGGCCTCTTCGTTTTCCCGCTAAAGAAAAAAAAAACACCCTAATATGGAGAAGGCACTGTTCGACTGACCAATCGTGTTGCAGTATGACGTGAAAGCGAGGTAATGGATGATTTCTAGAAAGTTCTAAAGGCATGAAGTTTTTTCATCCGAGCGTTCGCTTAACCAACCAAAGCCACGCGCGTTTGTATCCGTTCGAGAAACCAATCATATCGCTCTATTTCCGTTCTTTTGTACGTTATTTCTCGCGCTTGGAAGCTGCACTGGATCCGCTGTGAGATTAGATTGGTTCATTTGATTACCTGAATTGGTCATAGCAATTGCTTTGCCACTTGCCAAAGATATCGGTTTTAAAATTCCTTGACTTTTCCCTGACAAAAATAAAATATCCCTGACCAAAGAAATACAAAATGTAACGTACAGTAGCGGCATCTATTCTCCTCTTACAGATCTCCTTTCTACTTTCGCTCCTTTTTTTATGAATGTGTAAAGCTTGAAACCAATATAATTCTGGAAAGCGATAGTTCGTATTAATGAAAGAAATCGTTAAGATAACAGTGACCTGAAATAATTCTTCCTGCTTCTTACATTTTTAAATTTTCCCATTCTCGAAATATAATCCTTTACTTTTCTCCGCCGGGAGTTTGAAGAAATTACTTCCTCAAAAGGTGCGTCCGAATGCGGAATATCTTTCTAATTCGGACAACGCCTATTGTCCTCAAGCGAAGTAAGGATAATTCGTTCTGCTTGACTTTTGACAAACATTCTTTGGTGTTCATAACTTTTCGTGGGACAGACCACAATAAAAAATTCTCGCACCTTTTACTAAAGTTGATGATCCCCTTAGGATAATTGGGCAGGAAATCAGGATTGCCTTCTTCTGTCTAAAGAATATTTGTTAAGTACATGCCTGGAAGAGACAGCAAATTACACATTTGAGCAAAAGCGTGTACCATGGGAGTATAAGCTAAAAAGCATTCAGTAGTATAGATGTCAGTAAAGTAGCTACTACGCCGTCATGACTTCACGTAGCTAATATACTGTCTTTCAACAATCCCATTAGCACTTGAGTGCACTAGAATGTCTAGCAGGTATAATTATAATGAGTTTCTCTGTTATTACGTACCGAAGAAGGGGACACATGGCGGATTAATGGATCGTAATTTCTCGATATACTTCTTGTAATGATCTTGGCTGAGTTCTTTTGCCTCTTCCAGCGTTTGGCTCCGTCTGACTGACAACTCCTGCAAAATATGTACGGAAATAGAAGGTAAGAATTGCGATCCTCAGTTTTGTTCCTTGAAATTAAATTGTTTTTCTCTTCAATTTTTTTTGCATGGACCAGGCAACTTCGACGGTCCCATGCTTGCATATCAACCTGACTCTGAGACTGAAGTGACAAATTCTTGTTTCGCAACAGTAGTAGCTGGCAAATTTAGAGAGCCCACCGGAAATATTTTTGTTGGTCTCGCAAGTTACACAGCCAATCAACAAGACGAAAATCGCAAGTGTATCCGCGCAAAACGGGTATGCTTAAATTGACATAATGCCTTGTACTTAAGAAGGCGCAATAAACTATAATAAAGATAACCTTAACAGAACGAAGATAATTTCGACCGCTTGTGAAAGAAAACGGTAATGCAACATTTCGCTACACAAAAACGAATACAATACAATACAATACAAAAAAACAAGCGATTTTTAAATGTCTTAAAAGACTTACCGCAAAAGTGTGCTGCAGTCGGAAAATTGGCGATGAATTAATTGCACAAACTACTTCTAAAATTCCATTGAAATTGTTTAATTCTTGAAAAACCTAGAAGTAATTAAAACAGTTTCAGAACTCGCTGAACAAAATGAGCAATATTAAATTTCCATGTCCAGACCGGCTTTCAATCAAGTATTAAAAGTAATCCGTGATTGCTCTACTGTTTTTGATTGGCCAGAAGATCTCGCGCCACCTTCTCAACCAATCAGAAGTTAACCTATACCAATTGCGACTTTTCCCGCGCTTGGAGACGGCTACACTGGATTTGCTTTGAGATCTGATTGGTTAATTTGTTTGCAAGACCATGTTGTGATTAGCTGGAGTTAATACTTTGGTTTTAGTTTTGAAAAGAACTCAAATGGAAACCAATCTTCAACCAATTTGTAAGATAACAGTTGTATTAACTCGATTCAGAAGAGATAACATAAGCTTAGTTCATAATAGAACGAACTAGTGTCGGGGCAGTAGCCAAACGAGAATTATTTCAAATTAAAGAACACCCATCTTAGCAATAGATTTCTTCGAGAAACCTGCTTTCTCTATACTTGCAGGGTCCCCAAGTGCTAACAAACACAACACAACGACACCAGACAGAGGGGGCCTCCCAGGAATTTTGGGTCGCAAGGCAGCATGACCACTCACTTTTCGGGAACAAAGGAGAATAGGAATAGGAGAACATTGATTTTTCAGCTTCAAAGAAAAGCCTTTCCATAAACGTTACTAGCAGACCCTTAACGACTCTCATTTTTGCTCTCGTCACTCGCAGTAGTTGTTTGGATTTGGTTACTAGTGAACGGACAGTTGAAGTCAATTTGTTCTTTACAAAGAGCAGGTGACGAGTTTGTGTCAAGTGTTTTAACACCCTTTGAGGTTACACCATTGATCAGAACAGACTGTCATTACGATGCTACGCCATGAAACTTGCTGACTAAGTGATTATTAAAAGCAACAAGGGAACATGGCCCCCGACCCCAAAATCTAGAAGGCCCTTAAGCAGCAAAAAGAGAAGGCAAGATGAGGCCATGAAAAAGGCTTGAATTATCTCCATTAGCAAGGAAACTGCCATACTCACTGTTAGAATATCCATAAGTCTATTTAATACTGCTACTCTTTCTTCTAAGTTTGGAAACTCCAACATGCTCTTCTCAAACCACACAGTGATTTTATTGGTGTGATGAATCATCTTTAAAAGATTCGGCGACGTCCAATGCTTGATATCTTCTTTTGTCCAGACACTTCCTACCAGCTCCGAGGGACGTACCGCCCTGGGAAATAAAGCAAGAAAAATAGCAGCATAAGATTAAGATCCTTCACAAGGGATGCTTTCAGTATCTAATACTGCATTCAGTTTACTTTATTAGTCTCGCTTGCTTTAGCAGCAAAACGTCGATGGTTAGGCTAACTGGTCGGGTTTTAAAAACTTTCATTGTATGCAAATGAGTCTTGTGATGAGCATGCGGTTTTTTTCGGCGATGGTTATTCATGTTCATCACGTTTTCGTTCTTTAGCAATGATGTAATTTCTCACGCATTGAGGCCCTTGATTTTCGTGTATTTATACACGGGTACTCAATCAATTCATAAACAAATCAACGAATACAATATTAAAAATAGACATCCTGAAGAATACTCGACCGTCGACAAAGTAGGACGTGAAAAACTTTTAGCGAGGAAATCCTGTAGAATTAATCGCCTCCTTACTTCGTATCTAATGTCCAAGCAAGCGAAACTTTGAGCTTTTAAGAGCATTCTTGTTCAACAATTAACCTAGTCCACCACGCAGCCGTAGTACGTGACGAGAAAAACAACTGCGAGGGAGACTGCAATAAACATTATACTTTATCACACGGTGGACCATTTCTAATTAAGTTTATAACATGCAACGGATTAATGTATGTTTTTGCTCTTTAGAATACGGGACTTGGTGTCGAAAACCACCACGAAATAACGACAAACGGAAGGTTGTTCTATACTTCGTTCCACGTCGGAGTTCGGTAAAATACGCGATTCAAAGGCGTGGCGCTGCTAAGTTAAATTAGGAATATTACCTGCACAGCTCAGATTCAATAAGCGTTAACTGCCGAGCAATCTCAATTGGATGCAGCTAAAAATAATGTTAAGAACAACAGATTTAGGTGTACAGGACCTACAGGTTTATGCTGGTCACAAAAGAAAAAAACACTGAACTTCAGTGTAAAACTACGTTGCATTTAGTCCTGTGAGAGTGTTCGGTCTCGTTCACACTGTAACACGCCATTTTCGCGTTCCAAAATCTCTTACTTTTAAAACGTGGTGAAAATGAGTTTTATTTGCATAAGAATAGAAAATCATTTTCATATCATTGGATTCGCATTTAGCCTCGCTTTGAAACCGAAGCTTGCGGCAACTCGGAAATGGCCCATTGCTTCGCACCAAGGCTCGCTTTGAAACCGAGGCTTGGGGAAACTTGGAAAAGGAATAGTGGAATAAAATTCGTTTTCATTGTGATTCCTCAAGCCTCTTTTCCTTTGAATTTCGAGCATTTAGAATAATACATCTGATGTGACGCAATATTTTCCAAATAATTTCCACACTTACAAACACAAACTCATGCGATATTAATTCCAAAGTGTTTTTCCCATGAAACAGGAAAATTGTACTACCGATCTTGAAGTCAATCAAAAACTACAGCTAAGAAGTGCTTATCTGTGAAGCTGCCATTTTTTGTGTCGTAAAAACATTTTTAAGAAGTCTTCATCGTTGAAACGTGGATGATGACAAAAAATGAAAGCTGCTAAATTAGACAGAAAAAAATCGACTCACCGTCAAGATGTTGAAAAAGTCCATGTCGTTACACGCTGCCAAGTGCCATTCAATTGGGGGCGGTTCCTTCTCAAATGTAATTTCTGGAGCTAAAGTGTCGTTGCTGGAAGTTGTCTGCAAAGCAAATGACGTATTACTAAGAATGATTAAGTAGTAGCTTTCTTAAAAACAAAGGCTGAAACATCATGTAGAGTAAAAAAGTTACCTCCATATCTGACTCGATTATCCCAGAGATACTTAGGATTATTATTCCACAATTATGTTATTTTACCATATAACGCGCAGAATACGAGGCCGTAATACACTGTAATGTCCTAGTTTAATCGGTTTACAACAGGGTGAATACCGGCGGATGCAAATTAAGAAAAAAGGAGCAACTACGGCTGACCGAATCA
Source organism: Porites lobata (assembly GCA_942486035.1). NCBI lineage: Eukaryota > Metazoa > Cnidaria > Anthozoa > Scleractinia > Poritidae > Porites > Porites lobata. Next base: position 2,217,183 of record CALNXK010000008.1, read on the forward strand.
GGATGTTTTGGATACTCTTACTAGAAAATAGAAGCTAACATAACATTTTTCTTCTGCATTACAATATTTAACCTCTCATTCAATGGTTTGGCATAAAATACGCGCGAACATTTTGCTCATTTCAAAAGTAGGTTGTGTTTGATCGTCCGGGTGAACGTAGTCCTGAATAGGACTGTAGTCACTGTCAACAACAACAGTCCTATTCAGGACTACGTTCACCCCGACGATCAAACACAACCTACTTTTGAAATGACTCCTGGGTTCAAACCTTTTACATATTTTGCTCATTGTTAACATCATTCTCACAGACGGAATCAGGATGTTTTTAAATACTCTTACCAAAAACAATGGAAGCCAATTGCAAAATAATTTTTTTGTAGTGGAATAATAAACCTCTTATTCGATGGTTTAGCATATAATACGAGCGGACATTTCCCCCATTGCTCGTATTTTTTCTCGCCCCCTGCGGGGCTCGAAAAAATACCACGCAGCTCGCAATCGCATCCGAAATCTGTGATGAATTCCACTATTTGTTGAAATGTAATCGCTCATCACTTTCTTATCTAAGGGGTATTTTTTGGAGAGCATATACTCGATAAATAGTAATTTTACGAATATGTCTCGCAAGGCACTATTTTTATATATGATGTCTATTTGCGATGAAAACATCATAAATCTAAGTGCCTTTTATATTGAGAATATTCTAAATTGTTATAAATCGGAACTCTAATTTAGGCTTCTTAAAATACCAGTAGCGCAGAAGCCGTACATACCCATGTAATTTTCTATGTTAATGTTCAATATATAGTTGTTGTTCCTTTTTCTCTTACTAATCTTTTATTTTACTTTGTTTCATTTGTTATTATATTGATTGTTTTGGTATTGAAATCATCATGTCGAAGGGTAAAGTTGTAGTGGTTGTTTACTATGAATTAAACAAATTCTGTCGCGAGATTTAAGAACACAGCATTTTTAATTCGTAGTCTCAATTCCCATCGTGCTCAATGGCAAAATGAAACTTTATCCCAATACTCACGGGGGTCCTGTTGTATTTTTGTAGGGGCTCATAACCAACTACCGTCATTTTTGTGGGGTCTCTTAACCAACTACATTGACCCTCCCCGCCCTCCGCATCTACTGGCCGTTCACCGAGAGTGTTTTACTGTTTCCTGTTTTCAATAGAATTGTTCCAGACCCCAAAAGGAAGGACCTTCAAATTACATCTGCTCGTTGCTATAATATATAGTATACACCAAAAATTTTTAAGCAATTCAGTCAAGTAATCAATATTTTATTGAAGCGCCTCTTTTACAGTGTGGTTAATTACAAACTACAGTCACTCAGAATGCATAAAACTGGCGTTTTTCTAGGCATTTTTCCAACAGTAAGGTTACGGTTACTTGATTTGAACTGTGTTTAAGTCTATTGTTAGAATATAAAAACCTCCAGAGACATACGCTTCACTTGACACAAAGTACCAGAAATGTCTCAAAAATCTTTTGGACGTATCTTCATCTCAGACTTCTTGACCGAATAGTGAGTGTTTTTCCAAAGGCGCCAGTCCATTCCTTTAGGGTCGTCCTTACCATTGAGGTACAAACCATTCAGATTGGAGTAGTGACAACCGTTGTACCACCAGGCGCCAGTATATTTCGAGGCACAGTTGCCAGTACTCCATTTGTCATTGTCACGATCCCTGGTGGAAAATAACATACCACGATGAGGACCAAGGGAATCACCAGCGGTACCTATAAAAAGAAAAAAAGCGAAATATAGGTGTTCGGTTATTTTTTGCATCCTCTAAATTTGACTTTCTGCAACAATACTGAATTTCCACGCTAATTTACCGAGATCGGACGAAACACTTCTGAACAATTAGAAATTAAAATTGACAAATAAGGAACATTACACTGAGTCATGTCTTCAGCTAAATCCTACAACACTGGTGTTCCCTAACTGGTAGAGATTGCGTTGCGGCTGAAAATCTATATGAACATCCTGCATCACTGTCCTTAACTCACTCCAATTTTGTCTGCAGCATAGTGTTGGATGGGTTAACTTAGATATCGCAAATTCAAAATACCATAATTTCTGAACTCTATGTGAGCCGACTTTTGATGGAAGTCCATGTCAAGGGTAGTGTTCCCTTAATTTGTATTGTAAGGAAAAGGAGTTGTTTCGTCTTTGAGGCTTTCGAGATATCAGTTTTTCCTGTCAACAGAGCTTTAGCAACAAAGTCTACAGAAACTACTGAGCTCCTATGATGGACTCTCTCTCAACAGAGTTAATAGCTCAGTTATACCTCAATCCAAGTGAAATCAATCGGTGGCAGACGGTTCTAATGAGCGCCATTTTATTTTGGTATTGGATATGAAACAGCAAAAACAAAAATTAATATTCTAAATACGTTTTTGATATGATCTCAGTATTATGACATTGCAAAGAAGGTTAATTGTTGTTGTATATAAAAATAACTTTCCAGTTGCGATAAATTGCGATTAGTATCTACAATACCTTATAATTTTTTTCTTTCTAATTTGTGTTTTTGCTGTTTTGCAGCATTTTCTTTCGCCGACTGATTCTTGTATTAGTAGATGGGAGTCAACTAACCTGAATAACTTCCCAAATTCAGTTGGTATTTCGCTCTCTCGCTTGTCACAGAAAAGGAGCTGTACTCAGCGAATGCAGTTTTTCCATGAATGTCTTCCAAGTCGACACGGAGTTTATAACCGCTGATTACAGTCAGCCGATGTATCTTGTCAAAACCGAGCCAGAACTCACCGTTCAGATTGCCAAAACCATTTTTGTAATCATTCCAACCTCGGAAGAAATCTACAGAGCCATCTCGCCTCTTCTGAAACACCGTCCAACCTCCACCGGCTGTTTTCTGATCACAGAACACTTCAAATTCCCCCAAACCATCAGGATTGATTTTATACACTCCACTGATCTTGTCACCGGACTTGTAGACATCAGCGCAGTTCTTGTAAACTGAAAACAAAATAATGATCCCATAATTATTATTTTTCCTTTTATAGGCCTTATATTCTTGGGGAATGCCTTCAGTATATATATATATATTTTTGTTTTGAGAAAATTGTCTTATGAATGACTGATAAAGAATTAGTATTTCCGTGACATTTTGCGAGGGGTTTTGCCCGTATTTTAGCTAGTGACAATCAGGATCCACTTTGCTCATTTCTAGTACAAATTAAGTTGTTGTTACAAACCTTTTTCGTTGCCAGACCCAGTAGTTTTATTTTCTCTCAATGCCCTGATTTCTTGTCTTATTTCCTCCAATTGCTGCTCGATTTTCTTACAGTTTGGTCCGGCGTAGAAGCTGTTGTAGTTATTATTCACATTACAATGAGTTTCCTTCGTAGGTTTTACTGTGGAGTTGGCAAGTGCCGAGATGACGGAAGAGAGTAGGATAGTTCCAAAGAAATGTTTCATCTTATCCCCTCAGTATGAGCTGTATTGGGACTCGAAAGAAATGTCCTACATGTACAATGGACAAAAGGTTAGAGAAGAAATGATACTAAAACGTCCGCAAATGCTTCGTATTGCTTCTAATTTTCACGACAAGATTTTTCTAGTCTGTATATCTTTTGTGACGGTTTCGTCATCTATTATTATCACCAATAAAGCATTAAGTTATTCAACATTTGCATAGAGTGTCATGTGGCCGATAAACAAATGATCTTGTCTATATCTCTTCGCTGTGTTTTTATTGTCGAGGAATCAATGGCGTACTACCTTAAAATAAATTTTAAGCTTCGTGTGGAAGTGGAGCTTAGGGATAATGACTTATTTTTGTTAGTTTATGGAAGAGTTGTAATAGCAATTTCAGCAATTGCTACAGTCCAGTATTATTAAACCACTGTCAGTATAGGTGGATAAAGATGAATCTTTCTTTATTTTAAAGCGTCCCAGTCACTGCCACAAAGGGAAGGAGAGTACTCTTTCAATTAACAGGTCATTAAATGCCTTAACCATTCGTGTGTAGCCTTCAAGTACAACCGCCTCTTAATGCTACCTCACTTCCGCTGGGACTTTTTGCGAATGGCGGGGAGCTATGAGAGACGGCTTTATTGACAGCTTAGCTCGTGTGAAACCCAGACTGAGATAAACGCAAAAACTCAAGTACTACGGCACACCAACGCTTCCTATAACATAATTCAATATTTACTGAATTTTGGCGAGACCATCTACTCTCACAAAAAAATGCCGAAAAGCAACTCTTGGAAGCAATGTTTACATAAAAACTGGTGTGTAAAAGTTTACTAAAGCGCTTTTTATTTGAAAGTTTTGATTTCCGCAACAGCCATTTTATTTGACTTCTCTAAATTTGATACAAATTTCCGTGGGCCAAACTGAACGATTTCAAAGACTATGCTTGATAAGCAAACTTCTAAGCAGAACAAATGACTTTTTTCTCCTCTGGTTCGTGATAACTGGCAACTAACACAATCTATCACAAGACAGCCGAGTATTAAATTATGAATTCAATTACTAGCTCCTATTCCGATGGAAAAGCACTCCCCTGTCGTCAATTGAGGGAAAAGCGGATGGGTAATGGAAGACAGGCTCCTGGGTCGGCATAGAAGACAAAAGCAGAATTCTAAGGACAAACCAGTAAGTTACTATCTTTAACAAGTGATTAAAAATATCAAACAGAAGAAAAGTGCGCAAGGTATTGTTTATTTCTATTCCGGTCAGTAAATAATTCTATTGTTAAGTTTTAGGTTTTTTTTTTCCAGTTCATAAACTACAAGCGCAAGTATTCAGAGTTTGCTTTCAACATAAATTTGACAAAGAATTGACGAATTCTATAACGAAAGTTTAAAACGCAGCATTCAATGTCGAAGGATTTCACTTTAAATTCCCATCGCGCTCTATAATAAAGCAAAATGTGTCCAAAAATTCTCACAGGGGTCCTGTTATATTTTTGTGGGGTCCCTTTGGGTATAGAAGTACATTCACCCTCCCCACCCACTTGACGTTCACCAGGAACGTCTTATTATTTTCTGTTTTTTAAATGCATCTGTTCCAGACCCCCATAGGTTGGAGCACCAATTAAGATTGACACTCCTCACTGTAATAATTGAAAATTGTTCCATTTCACTGAGATTAACATTTGCCTTCTGCAAAAATGTCACGACGTCTCGCTGTCCTTAAGAAAAAAAACATCCTCATTTAATGATACACATAATTCAACTCCTGTAGGGACATTGGCACTAAATCCTTGGGATTAACTATATTATTGCCCACTAACGTAATCAATTTGAAACAAACTGCTCCCTAAGTGTCACTCCAGAGAAGAGACTCAAATCATACAGGACATGTCACGTACTACATGTCACAACATCTCCCAATTTTCACGAACGTCTTGATTTTGGCGGCAAAGCCGGCGGAACAGAGTCTTCTTGGTTGGACATTTCCGTATGTCTTGTCATTGGCTCATTCCCTGGGGGCTTTCTAGGGGGTATGGGAGGAGGGGATCGTCGGGTTCCCCTACTTGGCTCCCTTGGGGAATTGGGGGTGTAGCCTCGTTGTCATCCGCAAGGTGAGGGAACCTTTCTAATGTCGTTGCCCTCGGCGGTATTCGGGGAACACTACTACGGGACATTTGCCGTCGAACAGAAGAGACGTTTTCAGTTGGTCTCACTGGACCGTTTGCCGAAGCTGATCGAGGCTTTCTTGGGGGTAAATTCGGAGGAGGCGGCTCTTTTTCCGGAAAGTGCTCGATGTTGACGTAATCTGGTTCCGTATCCTCCAACATTGGAGTCTCGGGAATTGTTTCTGGGACAGTCTCCGAAGGGAGGAAGGACGACATCGATTGAGGAGTTCGTGGAGTGCTCGGCGATAACGAAACAGTTGACGGAAACATGTCGCTATCGGGTAGGTAGATGGACGATGCTTGTGATGGACTTCTTCTTAATGTTGTTTGTGAGGTGATGGAGAGCCGAGACTGAAGGTATGAGGGCTTGGTTCCAGGAGACCTGAGTGAATATTCTGTTTTTCGAGGCTGTGAAAAAACAAATACCAGTGAAAATAACGTACCATCAAAATGCTGTCAGTAGTGGGGTGCAAGTGCTTTTCATCAAAAGCAAAATTTCGGTCACCCCGTTCAGCAGAAATACGCAGGCATGGCCGGACACTAAAAGGCAAGACGTTGGGCTTTCAACACTAGACTGGTATACAAAACGATTTACATAGAAACAATTCGACGAGCCTGCTGTCATTCAGCGGCATACTGCGTAGGCATATTAGAGCTTACAAAGTGGCAAAGAACGTTTCCAGAATTACAAATGACCTCGTCACCCTCATCCATCCTTAATAAGGAACAAGCACTACTAATGTTAATCTACAGACCTTCAAAACTGGCCCATTATCCAACATTTAACGTGCTAGTTTCTAGTCTCCTATGCAAAAGTTCTTTGTGTGGTCACGTGACACCGCGTAACATGACTGTTAACGTTAACGCGTTTTATATTTATCAAAACTCCTGAGGAGTTTAGCGGCTCGGAAGTGGTTTTTATCATCTATTTTTTAACGATCCTATAGAGCTTTTGTGCAAAGTAGACCAACATACTTCTTGATTTGTATAGCTTACAAAATTTTCCAAAAATCACATTCCTGCAAATGAACTTTGTGCACAAATAGTTTTTGGGACCAAAATGTTATTGAAAGTTTTGAGAGACGCACGCCGGGTTTGTATGAGTTCGTTCAATGGTTCTCAACTTACATGCTTTACCAACTTTTCACAGTTTCGGGGCTCAATATCTAGAGAAAGTTGGTACAAATAGTCTTCCATTTCAGTGTCAGTTCGTCCTTCAAATGGATCAAGCGTCTCTAGATACTCCTACGAAAGAAAACACTCACAAGTATGAACACTACAGATTGAATGAGTTAAAGCTGAAAAAAAAAACAACGGCTTTCAATCCACCTTATTGCAAACTAATGGTAAATTTAGTTGCTCTTTTGTCAGCAGTCTACGTGATAACTGACCCTCAACTTTCTCCTCTGCATTGGGTCCCGCTGAGTACCTCATAAAAAGAAAAAAAACCGAAAATCGCCGCGCGACCGTCGCGCGCTTTCTTTTTCCCTCTCCCCAATCTCCCTACGACACAAAGAGACCTCTGCAGAAGAGAAAGGACCCTCAATGTCTCGTTTCAAGGTAAACGTTCTTTAAGTTCTGCAGGTGCAATCAAGGATAGAGGGCTAACTAACACAAATATTAAAGAAAAGTAATAATGCCGTCATTTTGGAGTAAGACATTTCAGACGTTAATTTTACAATTTTATCGACAGACTTAAAGGTTGGGTCATCCCCGGTGTAATATAATTTATTCGTTTTCCTTGTTTTATGGACTATTGTCAGGGTTAGGTTCATTGTTAACGACGTTTTGTTTTCTTTGTTTTACGTCAGCTGTGAGTACTAAACTATCTTACACCGGAGATGAGCCTAAAAGTTAGAACCACCTTGTACAACGTAAAAAACAGTACTACAGGAAATGGGCTTTATTTGAATGGTCACACTTGAGGATTACATTTACATTTACATATAGAGCGATTTTCGTATGACCTTGAAAAATGGTTTCGGTAAGTGTTCGTTATTTGTTTTAACAGCCAATGGATGAAAAGATCAAAACATGGCCTCTTTGTTTTCCCGCCAAAGAAAAAAAACCCTAATATGGAGAAGGCACTGTTGCAGCATGACGTGAAAGCGAGGTAACGGATGATTTCTAGAAAGTTCGAAAAGGCATGAAGTTTTTTCACCCGAGCGTTCGCTTAACCAAAGCAAACGCCACGCGCGTCTGTATCCGTTCGATAAACCAATCAAATAGCTCTATTTCCGTTCTTTTGTTGTTTCTGTTTTGTTCGCGTGTTTTCATTTCAAGGTCATGCAAAAATCGCTCTATTACCTTGCAAAATCTATCACAGACATAGCCGCAAGCCTACATAAACATCTACAGACTCAAAAGTCACAGCCATCCTGTATACCATTAAAAAACAGGTACCACAGGAAATTACTGCTCACTGATTTTCTCTGAAGTTGCTGAAAGGACGTTAACAGAACTCAGATTTTCTCGCAAGAGGCAAGCAACTACATTTCAAATTAAATTGCACCTCAACTCTTACCGCGATAAATTCCTCTTTCTGAAGACAATAGGGCTGATTTTGATACTGCTGAATTTCTCCAGTAATTTCAGCTACCTTTCTCCTGTTGATGAAAGCAGAAACGTTAATGAAACTACTGCGTCATGAAAAGCTACACATAAAAAACAACTCAACCCTTCAGGCTTTGACATAAACAAGACTAGTATCAGATTAGGTTAAAAAGTAATCTCGCGATAGTCTTAGTTTCTTGATTTTGCGATTGTAATAAGCCATTTCCGAGTTGCTCCAAGCCTCTGCTTCAAAGCGAGGCTATGCAACTGAAAGTCATTTTCACAAGAATGGTTTTGCTCTAAGTCTCGTTTTGAAAGTGAGAGTTTTCGGAACTCCGAAACAGCCTATTGGCTGCAAATCTCCCGCCCTTTTCTAAAGAGAAGCATTTTCTCGCGCTTGGAAGCTTCACTGGATCCGCTATGAGATTTGATTGGTTTATTTGATTACCTGAACTGGTCAAAGCAATTGCTTTGCCATTTGCCAAAGATATCCGTTTCAAAATTCCTCGACTTTTTTCCTGATGAAAATAAAATATCCCTGACCAAAGAAATACAAAATGTAACGTACAGTAGCGGCATCTATTCTCCTCTTACAAATCTCCTTTCTACTTTCGCTCCTTTTTTTATGAATGTGTAAAGCTTGAAACCAATATAATTCTGGAAAGCGATGGTTCGTATTAATGAAAGAAATCGTTAAGATAACAGTGACCTGAAATAATTTTTCCAGCTTCTTACATTTTTAAATTTTCCCATTCTCGAAATATAATCCTTGACTTTTCTCCGCCGGGAGCTTGAAGAAATTACTTCCTCAAAAGGTTCGTCCGAATGCGGAATATCTTTCTAATTCGGACAATGCCTATTGTCCTCAAGCCAAGTAAGGATAATTCGTTTTGCTTGACTTTTGACAAACATTCTTTGGTGTTCATAACATTTCGTGGGACAGACCACAATAAAAAAAATTATCGCACCTTTTTTTAAAGTTGATGATTCCCTTAGGATAATTGGGCAGGAAATCAGGATTGCCTTCTTCTGTCTTCTGTCTTCTGTCTTCTGGCTTAAGAATATTTGTTAAGTACATGCCTGGAAGAGACAGCAAATTACACATTTAAGCAAAAGCGTATACCATGAGAGTATAAGCTAAAAAGTATTCAGTAATATAGATGTCAGTAAAGTAACTACTACGCCGTCATGACTTCACGTAGCTAATATACTGTCTTTCAACAATCCCATTAGCACTTGAGTGCACCAGAATGTCTAGCAGGTATAATTATAATGAGTTTCTCTGTTATTACGTACCGAAGAAGGGGACACATGGCGGATTAATGGATCGTAATTTCTCGATGTACTTCTTGTAATGATCTTGGCTGAGTTCTTTTGCCTCTTCCAGCGTTTGGCTCCGTCTGACCGACAACTCCTGCACAATATGTACGGAAAGAGAAGGTAAGAATTGCGATCCTCAGTTTTGTTCCCTGAAATTAAATTGTCTTTCTCTTCAATTTTTTTGCATGGACTAGGCAACTTCGGTAGTCACATGCTCGCATATCAACCTGACTCTGAGACTGAAGTGAATTAACCTTTTCACGTCATAAAACGATAAACTACATATCCCATTAAATTACCTTTTTATGTAATAATGATACCTAGGACAAGAAAAAGGTAGCCGAAACGTTTCGTAACTGTCCCTCATTATTCGCACATCTTTAGGGGGGAAAATTCGTTCGACAGTACCAAAGATGTAATATTTCTTACAGAAACAAATTCTTGTTTCGCAACAGTAGTAGCTAGCAAATTTAGAGAGCTCACCGGAAATATTTTTGTTGGTTTCGCAAGTTACAGGCAATCAACAAGACGAAAATCGCAAGTGTATCTGCGCAAAACGGACATGCTTAAGTTGACATAATGCCTTGTACTTAAGAAGGCGCAATAAACTATAATAAAAATAAACTTAACAGAACGAAGATAATTTCGACCGCTTGTGAAAGAAAACGGTAAAACAACATTTCGCTACAGAAATTCAGAAAAAAAAACGAATACAATACAATACAAAAAAACAAGCGATTTAAGACTTACCGCAAAAGTGTGCTGCAGTCGGAAAATTGGCGATGAATTAATTGCACTAACTACTTCTAAAATTCCATTGAAATTGTTTAATTCTTGAAAAACCTAGAAGTAATTAAAACAGTTTCAGAACTCACTGAACAAAATGACCAAGTTTAAATTTCAATGTCCAGACCGGCTTTCAAACAAGTATTAAAAGTAATCAGTGATCGCTCTATTGTTTCAGATTGGCCAGAAGTTCTCGCGCCACCTTCTCAAACAATCAGAAGTTAACCTATACCAATTGCGACTTTTCCCGCGCTTGGAGACAGCTACACTGGATTTGCTTTGACATCTGATTGATTAATTTGTTTGCAAGACCATGTTGTGATTAGCTAGAGTTAATACTTTGGTTTTAGTTTTAAAAAGAACTCAAATCGAAACCAATCTTCAACCGATTTGTACGTTAACAGTTGTATTAACTCGATTCAGAAGACATAACATAAGCTTAGTTCATAATAGAACCTACTAGTGTCGGGGCAGTAGCCAAACGAGAATTATTTCAAATTAAAGACCACCCATCTTAGCAATAGATTTCTTCGAGAAACCTGCTTTCTCTATACTTGCAGGGTCCCCAAGTGCCAACAAACACAAAACGACACCAGACAGAGGGCCTTCCAGGGATTTTGGGTAGCAAGGCAGCATGACCACTCACTTTTCGGGAACAAAGAAAAAAACCTCTTTGGAACAGGAGAACATTGATTTTCTAACTTCAAAGAAAAGTCTTACCATAAACTTTTACTAGCAGACCCTTAACGACTCACAGTTTTTTACTCGCAATAGTTGTTTGGATTTGGTTACTAGTGGACCGAGAGTTGAAGTCAATTTGTTCATTATAAAAGAGCAGGTGACGAGTTTGTGTCAAATGTTTTAACACCCTTCGAGGTAACACCATGGGTCAGACGAGACTGCCATTACGATGCTACGTCATGAAAACTTCCAACAATTGCTAACTAAGTGATTATTAAAGGGAACAAAGGAACATGGCCCTCGACGCCAAAATCTGGAAGGTCCTGAAGCAGCAAAAAGAGAAGGCAAGGTGAGGCCATAAGAAAAAAAGCTTGAATTATCTCCATTAGCGAGGAAACTGCCATGCTCACTGTTAGAATATCCATAAGTCTATCTAATACTGCTACTCTTTCTTCTAAGTTTGGAAACTCCAACATGCTCTTCTCAAACCACACAGTGATTTTATTGGTGTGATGAATCATCTTTAAAAGATTCGGCGACGTCAAGTGTTTGATATCTTCTTTCGTCCAGACACTTCCTACCAGCTCCGAGGGACGTACCGCCCTGGAAAATAACGCAAGAAAAATAGCAGCATAAGATTAAGATCCCTCACAATGGATGTTTTCAGTATCTAATACTGCATTCAGTTCACTTTTATTGGTCTCGCTTGCTTTAGCAGCGAAACTTCCATGGTTAGGCTAACTGGTCGGGTTTAGTAAACTCTCATTGTATGCAAAAGAGCTTGTGATGAGCATGCGGCTTTTTTGGGCAATGGTTGTTCATGTTCATCACGTTTTCGCTCTTTGGCAATGATATAATTTCGTACGAACTGAGGCCATTGATTTTCGTGTATTTATACCCGTGTACTCAATCAATTCAGAAACAAATAAACGAATACGATTTTTATGAAAAGTAAACATCCTGAAGAATACTCAACCGTCGATAAAGTAGGACCTGAAAAAATTTTAGCGAGGAAATCCTGTTTCGTGTACAATTAATCGCCTCCTTATTTCTTATCTAATCTCCAAGCAAGCGAGACCTGGCGGTTTTAACAATAAACCTAGTCTCCCACGCAGCCATTGTACGTGACGAGAAAAACGGCTGCGAGGGAGACCACAATAAACATTATACTAGGCGTAATTTTATCACAGGGTGGAACATTTCTAGTCATTTTTATAACATGCAAAACATTGATGTATTTTTTGCTGTTTAGAACACATGACTTGGTGTCGAAACTCCACCACGAAATAACGACAAACGGAAAGTTGTTCTATACTTCGTTCCACGTCGGCGTTCGGTAAAATACGCGATTCAAAGGCATAGTGCTGCTCAATCAAAGTAAAGGAATATTACCTATACAGCTCAGATTCAATAACCGTTAACTGCCGAGCAATCTCAATTGGATGCAGCTAAAAACAATTTTAAGAACAACAGATTTAGGTCTAATTAGGTTTATGCTGGTCACAAAAGAAAAAACACTGAACTTCAGTGTAAAACTACGTTGCATTTAGTCCTGTGAGAGTGTTTGGTCTCATTCACACTGTAACACGCCATTTCCACGTTCCAAAGTAAGTACAAAACCTTCTTGTGAAATTGAGCTTTACTTGCATGGGAATAAAAAATTATTCTCATATCAATACGTCATTTCCGAGTTCCAAAAACCTTCATTTTCAACACGAGGTTAGTGGCAAAACCTTTCTTAGGAAAATTAAATGAGTTTTCTTTGCATAAGAATAAGAAATCATTTTCGTATCATTGGATTTGCATTTAGCCTCGCTTTCAAACTAAGGCTTGGGGTAGCTCGGAAATGGCCTTTTGCTTCGCACTAAGCCTCGCTTTGAAACCGAGGCTTTGGGAAACTCGGAAAAAGAATATTGGAATAAAATTCGTTTTCATTTTGATTTATCAAGTCCCTTGAATTTCAGGCATTTAGCATCATACATCTGATGTGACACAATATTTTCCAAACAATTTCCGCAGGTACAAACACAAACTCATGTGATATTAATTCCAAAGTGTTTTTCACATGAAACAGGAAAATTGTACTACCGATCTTGAAGTCAATCATAAACTACATCTAAGAAGTGCTTATCTGTGAAGCTGCCATTTATTGTGTCATACGAACATTTTAAAGAAGTCTTCATCGTTGAAACGTGGATGATGACAAAAAATGAAAGCTGCTTGTATGGAGACGCCATGTTGGTGTCCTTTTGAGAGGCACAAATTAATATGGCCGCCAGTAACCAGCAGATAAAGATAGAAGTAATATTTATTCTGAAACAAAGAATGTTTAGTCAGCAAAATCTCAAAACATCGGCAACGTTTTTTGGCCAGTACATAAGAGCTTCCCCAAAGTTCTAAACTAAAAAGATGACCGTCACCTTATAGCAAAGGGTTTTTTTTTGTGTTTTTCTTTGGTACTTTATTATGCATTGAGTGTCAATGTATTTAGCGCGAAAGTACACTATTTGGGAACACTATCTGACGTCTCCAACTGGAGACGGGACTGGCATTTTACGCGATCATCCGAGCCACGCATGTTCTTCATTTCTCAGTTTATTGAAGACCCTGAGTATTGGTCCGGCCGGCCCGGGAATCGAACCAGCGACCTTCCGCTCAGTAGTCCGGCGCTCTCCCAGCTGAGTTAACCAGGCGAATGTGATAGAAATACTTGCTTTTTAACGACCTTAGTCACTGAGCTGTGTCGCTTTTCTTGTCAGAGGGGTCGCGCATTAAAACGCTTTACAGCCAAATTGCTGATTCTCTGGTGATTTTACGTGTTACGCTGTACTCACAGACGAAAATAAGTAACGTACACCACATATTCAGTTGAGAGAGGTATCGAGGCGGTGGTAAGGCTTACTTAATCTATTTGGCCTGGCGGGGCGCAGGGTGCGACTTGGAAGGGGTGTGCTAATTCGAGCATTTTCCTTGTCACCAAAAACTCAGAGCTATAACAATCAATAACTCATTCGTAAATATCAGGCATATGTTTCTGGCAACTCCTCTGGGGTGTAAACTCGAGGTGGTTCAATTTTCTCCCGCCCTTGGCATTCATCGGTTTTTCTGTCAAGCCGTGCAAGTGGGGGGAGGAGGTAAGTAAACAAGATTACTCCGAAGAAATATTTCATCTTCTAGCAGTTTTTGGAAAAAGATTCCACACCTTAGGATTTTATCCACAGACTCAAAATTTAGAATTTTTTAACATCTTGTACATCGCTGTTTCATTTCAAACCGGTTCAGAACAAAAATCCGATAAATAAATTTAATTAAGCGATTTACTTTTTTATTGAAGTGCCTTTATTAAAGTGTGATTAAAATGAAATGAACTTAACTCAGAATCATTGAATAAACTGGCGTTTTTTAATACATTTGTATTATGAAAGATTACTTGATTTTAACTTGATTTAAATATTTATTGTCAAAATTTTAAGATCTCCAGAGACCTACGCTTCACTTAACACAAAATGCCAGAATATCTCAAAAATCTTTTGGACGTATCTTCATCTCGGCTTTCTTGACAGAGTAGCAGGGACCCTTCGGCCAACTGTTCCAGCGCATTCCTTGACAATCACTCTTACCATTGAGGTACAGACCATTCAGGTTGGAGTGGTGACAATCGTTGTACCACCAAGCGCCTTTAAAATGCAAGGCACAGTTGCGACCCCACCTGTCATTATCACGATCCTTGGTGGAAAATGACATACCACGATGCATACGGCCAAGCCCATCACCAGCGGTTCCTACAAAAAGGGGAAAAAAGTGAAATATATGTCTAACTTAGGTCTAACACCTTCAGAAAGCTGTTTAAGGCTTCTGACACCTTTGACGATTTTCAAGTTTTGATAAAGATGGCTGACAGTCATCGAAACTGTCACCATCATTAAGACTTTTCTTGGCTATGTTTTCAGAACATTTAAAGAGGTCTAACTTATATTTCAGGGGTTATCTTTCGCAGAGTTTTTCAACCGGTCAATTTCAGTCCTGCATATTAAACAACCTCAGTCCACTTTAATTAACCCAACCGGGACGAAACACTTCCAGATTATTAAAAACAAAATTAAAAGTCCTTCCACAGGTCTTAAAAGGAACATTAAAAATAACATTTGGTAAAGCTACGAAACCGATGGAGATCTTGTGCTTGCTGATAATTCAATTAAACACCCTTATTTCTCTCTCAAGACCTAGGCCAATCCTTTTAAAACTTTTTTATATGATCTAATATGGCATTACAAACAAGGTCAATTGTTGTTGTAAAAATCAACAGATAACTTCCACGTTCCAATCGCGATCAATTTCAAGAAAAAAATCTTATATTCTTTCTTTTTTCTTCTTTTATTGTATTTGCCAATTAGCAACATTTTTCGCCGACTGACTCTTTTTGAGCCCTGTATAAACTTACCCGAATAACTTCCGAAGTTCAGTTGGTATTTCGCCTTCTCGCTTTTCACGGAAAAGGAGCTATACTCTGCAAATGCAGTTTTTCCATGAATGTCTCCCAAGTCGATACGGAGTTTATAACCACTGCTTACAGTCAGCCGATGTATCTTGTCCAAACCGAGCCAGAACTCACCGTTCAGATTGCCAAAACCACGTTTGTAATCATCCCAAGCGCGGAAAAAATCAACAGAGCCATCTCGCCTCCTCTGAAACACCGTCCAACCTCCACCGGCTGTTTTCTGATCACAGAACACTTCAAATTCGCTCAGACCATCAGGATTGATTTTATACACTCCACTGATCTTGTCACCGGACTTGTAGACTTCAGCGCAGTTCTTGTAAACTGAAATAAAATGATCATTCGATGCGGTAATTAGTTTTTGGCTATTTTTTCTAGCCGTTATTCTTCAAGGTTAAAGGTTAATCCAAAAGAGTTAGCAAATTCAAGAATGAAATGAGACACATAGCTGTAAATGCATTATTTAGACTCAGTATTAAACATTTTAACTATTCGCCGCAGCCCTCCCTCTGTTTTGCATTGTGCTTGGACGTAATAAAAAATAAGAATTATAGTATTTTCGTGACATTTTGGAGGGGTTTTGACGGTGTTTTAGTGAGGTATTGATGACTGACTTTTCAATGACTGACTTTTCAATGCCCTGATTTCTTGTCGTATTTCTGCTAATTGTTGCTCGATTTTCTTGCAGTTGGGTCCAGCGTAGAAGCTGTTGTAGTTATTATTCACATTACAACGAGTGGCCTTCGTCGGTTTTACTGTAGAGTTGGCAAGTGCCGAGATGAGGCAAGCGAGGGGGATAATTGCAAAGAAATATTTCATCTTATTACTCCTTAGTATGAGCAGTTTTGAGATTCGAAAGAACAGTTACTTATATCCTACATGTACAATGGACAAAGTGTTAGAGAAGAAATGATACTAAAACTTGCGCAGATGCTTCGTATTCAGTTCTGATTTTTCAAAACACGATTTTTCTCGTCTTTGAGCTTCTGTGAGGGGTTTCGTCATCTATTATTGCAATGACTAATAAAGCATTAAATTATTCAACATTTACATAGAGCATCGTGTGGCCGAACAATAAATATCTTGTTTATATCTCTTTGTTTTGTTTTTATTGTCGAGGAATTAATGGCGTACTACCTTAAAATTGTAGTTTCAAGCTTCGTGTGGAAGTGGAAAATAGTGATAATGACATATTTTTGTCAGTTTATGGAGGAGTTGTAATAGCAATTTCAGCAATTGCTACAGTCCAGTATTCTTAAACCACAGTCAGTACAGGTGGATAAAAATGAAGCTCTCTTTATTTTTAAAGCGTCGCAGTCACTGCCAGAATACCCCTATGACTGGGTAGGAGTATATGCATAGAGAAAAAGAGCGCTCTTTGAATTATCAAGCTATTAAAAGCCTTAACCATTCGTGTGTGTAGCCTCCAAATACAACCGCCTCTTAATGCTCTTTCCCTTCCGCTGGGACTTTTTGCGAATGGCTGGGAGCTATGAGAGACGGCTTTATTGACAGGTTAGCTCGTGTGGAACCCAGACTGAGCGGATAAACGCGAAAACTCAAGTACTACTGTACACCTGCGCTTCTTATAACATAATTCAATATTTACTGAATTTTGGCGAGACCAGCTACTCTCACTCAAAAAAAGCCGAACTGAAGCAACTCGTGGAAGCAATGTTTACATAAAAACTGGTATGTAAAAGTTTACTAAAGCGCTTTTTATTTGCAAGTTTTGATTTCCGCAACAGCCATTTTATTTGACTTCGCTAAATTTGATACAAATTTCCGTGGGTCAAATTGAACCATTTCGAGGACTATGCTTGATAAGCAAACTTCGAAGCAAAACAAATGACTTTTTCTCCTCTGGTTCGTGATAACTAGCAAGTAACACAATCTATCACAAGACAACCTGTCGTCAATTGAGGGAGAAGTGGATGGGTAATCGAAGACCGGCTCCTAGGTCCATAGAAGACAAAAGGAGAATTCTAAGGACAAACCAGGAAGTTACTATGTTTTACAAGTGATTAAAAATATTAAACTGAGGAAAAGTGCGCAAGGTATTTTTTATTTCTATTCCGGTCAGTAAATAATTCTATTGTTAAGTTTTACGTTTTTTTTTTCCAGTTCATAAACTACAAGCACAGGTATGCAGAGTTTGCTTTCAAAATAAATTTGACAAAGAATTGACGAATTCTATAACAAAAGTTAAAAACACAGCATTCAATGTCTAAGGATTTCAGTTTAAATTCCCATCGCCCTCTATAATAGAGCAAAATGTGTCCAAAAATTCTCACGGGGGTCCTGTTATATTTTCGAGGGGTCCCTTTGGGTATAGAAGTACATTCACCCTCCCCACCCACTTGACGTTCACCAGGAACGTCTTATTATTTTCTGTTTTTTAAATGCATCTGTTCCAGAACCCCATAGGTTGGAGCACCAATTAAGATTGACACTCCTAACTGTAATAATTGAAAATTGTTCCATTTCACTGAGATTAACATTTGCCTTCTGCAAAAATGTCACGACGTCTCGCTGTCCTTAAGAAAAAAAACATCCTCATTTAATGATACACATAATTCAACTCCTGTAGGGACATTGGCACTAAATCCTTGGGATTAACTATATTATTGCCCACTAACGTAATCAATTTGAAACAAACTGCTCCCTAAGTGTCACTCCAGAGAAGAGAAATCAAATCATACAGGACATGTCACGTACTACATGTCACAACATCTCCCAATTTTCACGAACGTCTTGATTTTGGCGGCAAAGCCGGCGGAACAGAGTCTTCTTGGTTGGACATTTCCGTATGTCTTGTCATTGGCTCATTCCCAGGGGGCATTCTAGGGGGGATGGGAGGAGGGGATCGTCGGGTTCCCCTACTTGGCTCCCTTGGGGGAATTGGGGGTGCAGCCTCGTTGTCATCCGCAAGGTGAGGGAACCTTTCTAATGTCGTTGCCCTCGGCGGTATTCGGGGAACACTACTAAGCGACATTTGCCGTCGAACAGAAGAGACGTTTTCAGTTGGTCTCACTGGACCGTTTGCCGAAGCTGATCGAGGCTTTCTTGGGGGTAAATTCGGAGGAGGCGGCTCTTTTTCCGGAAAGTGCTCGATGTTGACGTAATCTGGTTCCGTATCCTCCAACATTGGAGTCTCGGGAATTGTTTCTGGGACAGTCTCCGAAGGGAGGAAGGACGACATCGATTGAGGAGTTCGTGGAGTGCTCGGCGATAACGAAACAGTTGACGGGAACATGTCGCTATCGGGTAGGTAGATGGACGATGCTTGTGATGGACTTCTTCTTAATGTTGTTTGTGAGGTGATGGAGAGCCGAGACTGAAGGTATGAGGGCTTGGTTCCAGGAGACCTGAGTGAATATTCTGTTTTTCGAGGCTGTGAAAAAACAAATACCAGTGAAAATAACGTACCATCAAAATGCTGTCAGTAGTGGGGTGCAAGTGCTTTTCATCAAAAGCAAAATTTCGATCACCCTGTTCAGTAGAAATATGCAAGCATGGCCGGACACTAAAGGCATGACGTTGGGCTTTCAACACTAGACTGGTATACAAAACGATTTAGAAACAATTCGACGAGCCTGCTGTCATTCAGCGGCATACTGCGTAGGCATATTAGAGCCTACAAAGTGACATAGAACGTTTCCAGAATTACAAATGACCTTGTCACCCTCATCCATCCTTAATTAGGAACAAGCACTGCTCATGTTAATCTACAGACCTTCAAAACTGGCCCATTATCCAACGTTTAACGCGCTAGTTTCTAGTCTCCTACGCAAGTGTTCTTTGCGTGGTCACCTGACGACACTGCGTGACATGACTGTTAGCTTTAACGTGCCAGGCGTGTATTTCTCAAACACCTGAGGAGTTTAGCGGCTCGGAAAGTGTTTTCTATCATCCATTTTTTAACGATCCTATAGAGCTTTTGTGCAAAGTAGACCAACATACTTCTTGATTTGTATAGCTTACAAAATTTTCCAAAAATCACATTCGTGCAAATGAACTTTGTGCACAAATAGTTCTCGGGACCAAAATATTATTGGGAGTTTTGAGAGACGCACGCCAGGTTTGTATGAGTTCGTTCAATGGTTCTCGACTTACATGCTTTACCAACTTTTCACAGTTTCGAGGCTCAATATCTAGTGAAAGTTGGTACAAATAGTCTTCCATTTCAGTGTCCGTTCTTCCTTCAAATGGATCAAGCGTCTCTAGATACTCCTACGAAAGAAAACACTCACAAGTATGAACACTACAGAGTGAATGAGTTAAAGCTGAAAAAAAAAAACAACGGCTTGCAGTCCACCTTATTGCAAACTAATGCTAAAATTAGTTGCTCTTTTGTCGGCAGTCTACGTGATAATCGACCCTCAACTTTCTCCTCCGCAAAGGCTTCCGCTGAGTACCTCATAAAAAAAAAAAAATCGAAAAATAGCAATCGCCGCGCGACCGTCGCGCGCTTTCTTTTTCCCTCTCCCCAGTCTCCCTACGACACAAAAAGACCTCTGCAGAAGACAAAGGACCTTCAATGTCTCGTTTCAAGGTAAACGTTCTATAAGTTCTGCAGATGCAATCAAAAAAAGAGGGCTGATTAACACAAATATTAAAGAAAAGTAATAATGCCGTCATTTTGGAGTAAGATATAATTAAATTTCAGACGTTAATTTTACAATTTTATCGACAGACTTAAAGGTTGGGTCATCTCCGGTGTCATATAATTTATTCGTTTTCCTTGTTTTATGGACTATTGTCAGGGTTAGGTTCATTGTTAACGACGTTTTGTTTTCTTTGTTTTACGTCAGCTGTGAGTACTAAACTATCTTACACCGGAGATGAGCCTTAAAGTTAGAACCACCTTGTACAACGTAAAAAACAGTACTACAGGAAATGGGCTTTATTTGAATGGTCACACTTGAGGATTACATTTACCTTTACATATAGAGCGATTTTCGTATGACCTTGAAAAATGGTTTCGGTAAGTGTTCGTTATTTGTTTTAACAGCCAATGGATGAAAAGATCAAAACATGGCCTCTTCGTTTTCCCGCTGAAGAAAAAAAAAACCCTAATATGGAGAAGGCACTGTTGCAGCATGACGTGAAGGCGACGAAACGGATGATTTCTAGAAAGTTCGAAAAGGCATGAGGTTTTTTCATCCGAGCGTTCGTTTAACCAACCAAACGCCACGCACGTTTGTGTCCGTTCGATAAACCAATCAAATAGCTCTATTTCCGTTCTTTTGTTGTTTCTGTTTTGTTCGCGTGTTTTCATTTCAAGGTCATGCGAAAATCGCTTTATTACCACGCAAAATCTATCACAGACATAGCCCCAAGCCTACATTAACATCTACAGACTCAAAAGTCACAGCCATCCTGTATAGCATTAAAAAACAAGTACCACAGGAAATTACTGCTCACTTGTTTGCTCTGAAGTTGCTGAAAGGACGTTAACATAACTCAGATTTTTCTCGTAAGAGGCAAGCAACTACATTTCAATTTAAATTGCACCTCAACTCTTACCGCGATAAATTCCTCTTTCTGAAGACAGTAGGGCTGATTTTGATACTGCTGAATTTCTCCAGTAATTTCAGCTACCTTTCTCCTGTTGATGAAAGCAGAAACGTTAATGAAACTACTGCGTCATTAAAAGCTACACATAAAAAAACAACTCAACCCTTCAGGCTTTAACGTAAACAAGACTAGTATCAGATCAGGTTACAAAGTAATCTCGCGATAGTCGTAGTTTCTTGATTTTGCGTTTGTAATGGGCCATTTCCGAGTTGCTCCAAGCCTCTGCTTCAAAGCGAGGCTACGCAACTGAAAGTCATTTTCACAACAATGGTTTTGCTCTTAGCCTCGTTTTGAAAGTGAGAGTTTTCGGAACTCCGAAACAGCCTATTGGCTGCAAATCTCCCGCCCTTTTCTAAAGAGAAGCATTTTCTCGCGCTTGGAAGCTGCACTGGATCCACTATGAGATTTGATTGGTTCATTTGATTACCGGAATTGGTCAAAGCAATTGCTGTGCCATTTGCCAAAGATATCGGTTTCAAAATTTCTTGACTTTTCCCTGATAAAAATAAAATATCCCTGACCAAAGAAATACAAAATGTAACGTACAGTAGCGGCATCTATTCTCCTCTTACAAATCTCCTTTCTACTTTCGCTCCTTTTTTTATGAATGTGTAAAGCTTGAAACCAATATCATTCTGGAAAGCGATAGTTCGTATTAATGAAAGAAATCGTTATGATAACAGTGACCTGAAATAATTCTTCCAGCTTCTTACATTTTTAAATTTTCCTATTCTCGAAATATAATCCTTGACTTTTCTCCGCCGGGAGCTTGAAGAAATTACTTCCTCAAAAGGTGCGTCCTAATGCGGAATATCCTTTTAATTCGGACAAAGCCTATTGTCCTCGAGCGAAGTAAGGATAATTCGTTTTGCTTGACTTTTGACACACATTCTTTGGTGTTCATAACTTTTCGTGGGACAGACCACAATAATAAAATTCTCGCACCTTTTACTAAAGTTGATGATTCCCTTCGGATAATTGGGCAGGAAATCAGGATTGCCTTCTTCTGTCTTGAGAATATTTGTTAAGTACATGCCTGGAAGAGACAGCAAATTACACACTTGAGCAAAAGCGTATACCATGGGAGTATAAGCTAAAAAGTATTCAGTAATATAGATGTCAGTAAAGTAACTACTACGCCATCATGACTTCACGTAGCTAATAAACTGTCTTTCAACAATCCCATTAGCACTTGAGTGCACCAGAATATCTAGGAGGTATAATTATAATCAGTTTCTCTGTTATTACGTACCGAAGAAGGGGACACATGGCGGATTAATGGATCGTAATTTCTCGATGTACTTCTTGTAATGATCTTGGCTGAGTTCTTTTGCCTCTTCCAGCGTTTGGCTCCGTCTGACTGACAACTCCTGCAAAATATGTACGGAAACGGAAAGAGAAGGTAAGAATTGCGATCCTCAGTTTTGTTCCCTGAAATTAAATTTTTTTCCTCTTCAATTTTTTTTTGCATGGACTAGGCAACTTCGATGGTCCCATGCTTGCATATCAACCTGACTCTGAGACTGAAGTGAATTAACCTTTTCACGTCATAAAAAGATTAACTAAATATTCCATTAAATTACTTTTTTATGATACATATGACAAGAAAAAGGGTTCCGAAACGTTTCGTAACTGTCCCTCATTATTCGCACATCTTTAGGAGGGGAAAATTCGTTCAAAGTACCAAAGATGTAATATTTCGTAGAGAAACAAATTCTTGTTCGCAACAGAAGTAGCTGGCAAATTTAGAGAGCCCACCGGAAATATTTTTGTTGGTTTCGCAAGTTACAGAGCCAATCAACAAGACGAAAATCGCAAGTGTATCCGCGCAAAACGGGTATGCTTAAATTGACATAATGCCTTGTACTTAAGAAGGCGCAATAAACTATAATAAAAATAAACTTAAGACAACGAGGATAATTTCGATCGCTTGTGAAAGAAAACGGTAAAACAACATTTCGCTACAAAAATTCAAAAACCGAAAAACGAAAACAATACAATACAATACAATACAAAAAACAAGCGATTTAAGACTTACCGCAAAAGTGTGCTGCAGTCGGAAAATTGGCGATGAATTAATTGCACTAACTACTTCTAAAATTCCATTGAAATTGTTTAATTCTTGAAAAACCTGGAAGTAATTAAAACAGTTTCAGAACTCACTGAACAAAATGATTAAGTTTAAATTTCACTGTCCAGACCGGCTTTCAATCCAGTATTAAAAGTAATCCGTGATTGCTCTACTGTTTGTGATTAGCCAGAAGATCTCGCGCCACCTTCTCAACCAATCAGAAGTTAACCTATACCAATTGCGACTTTTCCCACGCTTGGAGACGCCTACACTGGATTTGCTTTGAGATCTGATTGGTTAATTTGTTTGCAAGACCATGTTGTGATTGGCCAGAGTTAATACTTTGGTTTTAGTTTTAAAAAGAATTCAAATCGATCAAATCTTCAACCGATTTGTACGACAACAGTTGTATTAACTCGATTCAGAAGAGATAACATAAGCTTAGTTTATAATAGAACGAACTAGTGTCGGGGCAGTAGCCAAACGAGAATTATTTCAAATTAAAGAACACCCATCTTAGCAATAGATTTCTTCGAGAAACCTGCCTTCTCTATACTTGCAGGGTCCCCAAGTGCTAATAAACACAACACAACGACACCAGACAGAGGGCCTCCCAGGGATTTTGGGTCGCAAGGCAACATGACCACTCACTTTTCGGGAACAAAGGAGAATAGGAATAGGAGAACATTGATTTTTCAGCTTCAAAGAAAAGTCTTTCCATAAACGTTACTAGCAGACCCTTAACGACTCACATTTTTGCTTTCGTCACTCGCAGTAGTTGTTTGGATTTGGTTACCAGTGGACCGAGAGTTGAAGTCAATTTGTTCTTTACAAAAGAGCAGGTGACGAGGTTGTGTCAAGTGTTTTAACACCCTTTGAGGTAACACCATTGATCAGAAGCGACTGTCATTACGATGCTACGCCATGACACTTACTAACTAAGTCATTATTAAAAGGAACAAGGGAACAAGGCCCCGACCCCAACATCTGGAAGGCCCTTAAGCAGCAAAAAGAGAAGGGAAGATGAGGCCATGAGAAAAAAAGCTTGAATTATCTCCATTAGCAAGGAAACTGCCATACTCACAGTTAGAATATCCATAAGTCTATTTAATACTGCTACTCTTTCTTCTAAGTTTGGAAACTCCAACATGCTCTTCTCAAACCACACAGTGATTTTATTGGTGTGATGAATCATCTTTAAAAGATTCGGCGACGTCAAATGTTTGATGTCTTCTTTCGTCCAGACACTTCCTACCAGCTCCGAGGGACGTACCGCCCTAGGAAATAAAGCAACAAAAATAGCAGCATAAGATTAAGATGCCTCACAAGGGATACTTTCAGTATCTAATACTGCATTCAGTTTACTTTACGTCTCGCTTGCTTTAGCAGCAAAACGTCGATGGTTAGGCTAACTGGTCGGGTTTTATAAACTTTCATTGTATGCAAATGAGTCTTGTGATGAGCTTGTGGTTTTTTTCGGCGAAGGTTGTTCATGTTCATCACGTTTTCGTTCTTCGGCAATGATGTAATTTCTCACGAATTGAGGACCTTGATTTTCGTGTATTTATACACGTGTACTCAATCAATTCATAAACAAATCAATGAATACGATATAAAAAAATAGACATCCTGAAGAATACTCGACCGTCGACAAAGTAGGACGTGAAAAACTTTTAGCGAGGAAATCCTGTTTCGCGTAGAATTAATCGCCTCCTTACTTCTTATGTAATCTCCAAGCAAGCGAGATTTGCACTTTTAAGAGCATTGTTGTTGAACAATTAACCTAGTCCACCACGCAGCCGTAGTACGTGACGAGCAAAACAGCTACGAGGGAGACTACAATAAACATTATACTGGCATAATTTTATCACAGGGTGGACCATTTCTAATCATGTTTATAACATGTAACGGATTGATGTATATCTTTGCTCTTTAGAATACGGGACTTGGTGTCGAACACCACCACGAAATAACGACAAACGGAAGGTTGTTCTATACTTCGTTTCACGTCGGCGTTCGGTAAAATACGCGATTCAAAGGCGTGGCGCTGCTAAGTTAAAATAGGAATATTACCTGTACAGCTCAGATTCAATAAGCGTTAACTGCCGAGCAATCTCAATTGGATGCAGCTAAAAACAATGTTAAGAACAACAGATTTAGGTCTACAGGTTTATGCTGGTCACAAAAGAAAAAACACTGAACTTCAGTGTAAAACTACGTTGCATTTAGTCCTGTGAGAGTGTTCGGTCTCGTTCACACTGTAACACGCCATTTTCGCGTTCTAAAAACTCTTACTTTTAAAACGTGGTGAAAATGAGTTTTATTTGCATGAGAATAACAAATCGTTTTCGCATTTAGCCTCGCTTTGAAATCGAGGCGTTGGGGAACTCGGAAATGGCCCATTGCTTCGCACTAAGCCTCGCTTTGAAACCGAGGCTTGGGGAAATTCGGAAAAGGAATATTGGAGTAAAATTCGTTTTCACTGTGATTCCTCAAGCCCCTTTTCGTTTGAATTTCAAGCATTTAGAATTATACATCTGATGTGACGCAATATTTTCCAAGTAATTTCCGCACTTACAATTACAAACTCATGGGATATTACTTCCAAAGTTTTTTTTCCCCATTAAACAGGAAAATTGTACTACCGATCTTGAAGGCAATCAAACACTGCATCTAAGAAGTGCGTATCTGTGAAGCTGCCATTTATTGTGTCGTACAAACATTGTTAAGAAGTCTTCATCGTTGAAACGTGGATGATGACGAAAAATGAAAGCTGCTAAATTAGACAGAAAAAAATCGACTCACCGTCAAGATGTTGAAAAAGTCCATGTCGTTACACGCTGCCAAGTGCCATTCAATTGGGGGCGGTTCTTTCTCAAATGTAATTTCTGGAGCTAAAGTGTCGTTGCAGGAAGTTGTCTGGAAAGCAAACGACATATTACTAAGAATGATTAAGTAGTTAAGCCCCGATATCCAAATATAAATTCTCCGTACTGATCTTCATACATTTCTTTAAAGAATTAGTTGAGAGAGTTTGATAACAGATCAAAGCATTTTCTCTTTAATGATCATTGTATTAACTCTCATAACCATTTCTCTTGGCAACATATGGATATTGTTAGGAGAAACTTGATGTTGGTCACCATTGGGACTTAAAGGGTTAAAAACAAAGGCTGAAACATCATGTAGAGTAAAAAAGTTACATCCATATGTGACTCGATTATCCCAGAGATATTTAGGATTATTATTCCACTATTATGTCATTTTACCATATAAAGTCAAGAGAACGGGCAGAATACGAGGCCGTAATACACTGTAGCATCCTAGTTTAATCGGTTTACAACAGGGTGAATACCGGCGGATGCAAATTAAGAAAAAAGGAGCAACTATGGCCGACCGAATCAGGATGTTTTGGATACTCTTACTAGAAAATAGAAGACAACATAACTTTTTTCTTTTGCATTAAAATAATTAACCTCTCATTCAATGGTTTGGCATATAATATGCGCGAACATTTTGCTCATTTCAAAAGTAGGTTGTGTTTGATCGTCCGGGTGAACGTGGTCCTGAATAAGACTCAGGGGCACCCAACGTCAATTTTCGGAAAATATCTGTTCGGAAGACGATTTGAGATCTAGAATTTTCAGAACTTTTGTTGTAAAATTTCTTGCTTGCCTGCCTCTCCTAGGAATTTCGAACATCTAAAAAATGGTATAATTGCTCTTTTTTAAAGGATTTTTACCCTAAAAAGGTCACCTACAATTTTCGGAAGCCTTTTCTCTGGCTGAAATTTTCGAAAAGGTAAGTTTTGATCCCTATAATTTTCGGATCACTAGAATTTCAGGTAGGAAATCCGAACAGGTGAAATATTTTTAGGGGATAAAAATAAGCCTATATCTACCGTTTAAATACTAAAATACGTTTAACAATGCTACGTTTAAGTGGTTTTGAACTATATTCTCGTTGGGTGCCCATGAGGACTGTAGTCACTGTCAACAACAACAGTCCTATTCAGGACTACGTTCACCCCGACGATCAAACACAACCTACTTTTGAAATGACTCCTGGGTTCAAACCTTTCACACATTTTGCTCATTGTTAACGTAATTCTCACAGACGGAATCAGGATGTTTCTAAATACTCTTACCAAAAACAATGGAAGCCAATTGCAAAATAACAATTCTTTTTTGTAGTGGAATAATAAACCTCTTATTCGATGGTTTAGCATATAATACGAGCGGACATTTCGCCCATTGCTCGTATTTTTTCTCACCCCCTGCGGGGCTTGGAAAAATACAACGCAGCTCGCAAAATATCCGCACGTATTATATACTAAACAAATTTTCCGTTGGGAAGACACAAAAAGTGGTGCTCCGTGCTTTCCAACCGGATTTCCCGGAAAATTTTTGGGAGCAACAGAACATCTGAAAGGGTTGTCCTGTTTTTCCGGATGAAATATTCCAAACGGAAATTCGTGTTCCATTCCTTCAAAGCCATCTTTGATACCAGTACCAGCCGTTTTTCGGTAAATGGAACTGATTTGAACAAATGGTAAAGGCGATTGCGGGACGAAATTTACCAGTCCTGAACTTTGCGAACCATTTACCCACACCATGAACCGAATGGTAAATGGTAAACAACCGGTGTTCCAAAACAATGAAATGGCGGCCATGTTGGTGTCCCAAACAAATCTTCTGGGAGTCGTACTTTTTCTTATGTAAACGCTTTGTTTTGTCCGAATAAACTTGCATAGGTGTTGGTCACGTGAGTGAAAACGCTCTAATAGTTTGTAAATCAATGTCTACATCACTTACCTTTCTAATGATCACTTTGTTAATGGACTCTACCCAGCGTCTCATAGCTTTGCCTTTGACGCCTTCCAGGAACAAATTGAGTTTGTCTAATAACTCAGCATCACGCTCAAAATCATAGCAATGATTATCCACCCAGTGACGAATAACGTTCAGAACTCTAGATTGAAAAAGGCAAAGCCAAAATAATAATCAAATGTAGGGCCGGGTTGTTCAAAGCTGAGTTAAGATAACCTAGGGTTAGTGCGAAATTTGAATTCAGATAACAAAGCTTGAGAAGTAAATTCAGTTTAATTCTTTTTATCAAGAAGTTGATGATTGAATGCTCTTAAAAATAACAGAGAAAACTATCCGAGAAAATGCTTTTGCACAAAAGAAAAAGAAACCCGGGATAAATTTAACCCTGGGTTAAGCGCTAATGGGCCTTCGAACAACTGGGTCCAGGTCTCTTGCAGAACACCGACGCAAACGTCCAAACTTAAGACGAAATGGACATTTTTGCGGGGTATTTCTTATCATGATCTGAGTTCAACAGACTACCATCATTCCGCTTTGCTTCTGGGATCTCAGTTCGTCTTCTGTGAGGGACAAAAGGCCAGTTTAATTTTACCGCATACCTTCAGGCCCATAGTTGAAACGGTGGGTAACGCTATCCACTGGATGAATCACTATCCAGGGGATAAGTTTAGGACAACCAATTACATGATCCACTGGCTAGAATTCATCAGCTGGACAGCACTATCCACATTTTGACCAACTGAGGCCAGGTGTCGCACGTCTAAACAGTGTAGAGCGTCCGGATTTATCGTACAGCTGGTTATCTAAAGTGGAAGACCTAGATATGTCCTTATTTTAAATCCCCTGGCGATCACAAAACGTCTTCAGACGTCGCACACAATCACAACGATGTAGCGCGTTCGGATTTACACGTTTATTACATTCACCTTGAAATCACTGGCTATCCGTGCAATTTGATTGGCTCTCAGCAGTGTGATTTATTCCTAAATCGCACCATTTTTTGCTCTAAATCGCATGTCTTCCAAATCGCGTCAGTCATGTTCTAAATCGCATCATTTCCGTTTTAAATCGCACCATTTTTGTTCTATATTGCATCATTTCTGTTTCGAATACAAAATGAGATATAAAAGCTTTTTGTTTCGGCTTTTTAACACACCGGCTACTCGATCAATAAGATGTTAGTACTGACTAAATTCTGCGATTTCAAAATGGATGTAATAAAGTGGTAATTGAACTTCGTGTCGTGCAATTTTGGTCTGAAATCATGCTTGTGATTTCAAATCGAACTCGCGCTGCGCGCTCGTTCGATTTTGAAATCACGCGTATGATTTTAGACCAAATTGCACTCCACTCAGTTCAATTACCATTATGAAGCTGTCTACTTTAAGTCTAGAGATGCCCTTACTTTTTTTTCCCATTACGCGTAACGTACCCTCGTGATCACACTTTTACACATAAGACTGAAAAACTAAGGGTCAGTTTGGAAGAAATATCGCACAGCTACAGAGATGTCACTAAAGCGGGGATCATTTCCCCGTTGCCCGTTTATATTGTAGTAACATCCAAGCTGTAGCAGAGTACATCAATCTAATCCCGCTGCCTCACCTGAGTTGCACAGGTTGCCTCACCTGAGTTGCACAGGTTGTGCGTATTCTTTTCTAAACCTCTTGAGATCTTCACGGACAACAGGCTCCCCTCGGGCCATGGCTAGTTTGTCAAGCTCGCTAGGGGGAGGTTCGGGGATTTCAAATGTAATGCACAGTTAAGGACCTATCTTCATTTCACTCATGGATTCTTTATGAAAAAAAAAATATTGAAAAATAACTAAAGTGAAGGAAATTTGGAAATATGATCCGTATTTAACTACCGTAATATTCTGAGAACGTTTACTGAAAACTTCTATTCCTATGAGAGCTATTCAGTTCAAAAAGTGTTTCATCTAAATACCTGTACGTCTTTGCAACAGATTCACAAAAACCTGTTAAATACCCCATACAAATCAAAGACTGTATCAAAAAGAAGAAGAAAAAGAAAAAAAAAACCAGATCACACAGTTACAAAGGATAAAGGATTGTTGGTAGGAGGGCTGCTTACTATTCTTTCAGCAAATTAAATTAAACAATTAGTAGTTTCACATAGAAAAGGATATCTCTTAATTAAATAATCTAAAAGTTCCCTTGGTTTACAGAAGGATCTGTACGTGGTAAGAAATGTTCTCACAAACGTTGGATCTGTGAATAGAAAAGAAAAAAATGGAAAAGGGTTAGCTGACAAAACAAACAAACAATCAAAAGATAATTGCGTAATTGAGAGGGGATAGAAATAAACTATTGCTCCATCTGCAAAACTGTCCTAAACGATCATAAGTCGAATACCTTAA
>CALNXK010000008.1:2252500-2340000 GCA_942486035.1 Porites lobata
AAAGTGACTTCTCGATCCATGAAACTTTAGCGCAATTATCCCAACTCGGTCACTATGTTTCATGTAGGCGAACTCTCGTGGAGTTGAATTCTTAAGAAAAATATCCAGGTTTACGAAGAGTAAGAGAGATTCGTCGTCGTAAGTTCACGTTGTCGATAAAACGTGAAATTAGGCAATTCACGACGTAGTCGTGCAGTGACGGCAAAGAAATGTACAAAAAAGCGTGATGCACGTGCAGAGTTGTTGTTTTGCTAATCTTAACCAATTGTTTTTTGGCGTTCTCGTTGCCGTCGCCGTAGTGGCATGTTAAACTCCCTATTGTCTGTCCTGATGATAAAATGACGTCATAGCATTGTCAAACTGTTGCCACAGGCGAGTGGATCCACAACAAACTTTAGCAATGTTATGATGTCATTTTATCATCAATAAGAGAACAGATGATCAAAAACTGGCATCAATTTGTTTTTTCAACAACAAAAGCTCGAAAAAGTGAAATATTGCTGGTAAAAATGGGGAAAACACAAGAAAATTTATGACTTTTTTAAGGCGCAATGTTAGTGTCAATAACTTTTCTAACTTGGTGATTGCCTACTGATGACAAGTAATGGAGTTTCATTGGCTAAAAACTTGACAGGTTGAGTCACACCACTCCCCTGCATAAATTAGGAATTAAATTATTGTTTTGCAAACCTCAAACAAATGAGATCAGAGGTGTTTATTGTCTAGAAAAAACGGAAGCACTTTGGGATTGTATAATGTCATAAACTAGCCCAAGGTTAAATATTATTCCAGGGAAAGATTTTGGAGCCGTTTAAGTAACTGAACAATAAGCCAAAAGCAATAATTATTCGGTTGAGCTGTCTGTAGATCAAACTAGCCTGGCAGTTTTGAAGAGTTGCTAACTGATCAGTACCAACAAAAATCGTGTACGGCCAGTTGTTTACGTCAGTTCTTGTCTTGTTTGTTGTCCTGAAAGCCATTCCGCTATATGAGCTGTGTACAATCAAACTGAAAGGTCGGTTTTATAGGCATAAATTGCATAAATGAAAATTCTATGTGTCTGTCCTCTTATTGATAATAAAAACTAGCCAATCGGCATGCGAGGTATAATTCGGTTATTGTAAATGTAGGTAAAATACTGACAAGCCACATGGCCCTGAACCAGGGACATAAAGGTCAGCTGAAATGACAACAAACGACACATAGATGGGTTGAAATTGAAATGACAGGATTTGAAATTCAAACTATAGGAACATAGGAGCCCCACCCCCTCCCTTTAGGAGCGCCTCCAAAAGGAGCAATTTTGACTTGGAAGGTTAAGTTGGGTGCACTGTGTCAGAACAAAATCATCATCTTTATGTCAAATTGAGCAGGCCAATGCTGAGAAACTGCTCTAAATGTTAATATCATTCTTACAAAATTATTTTTGAAAATTTTATATTTATTACCTTCTGTATCATCAAGGTTGTTAATTTCAATTTTCCTCAAAAAGTATTTTTCTTTGAGTCTGTACTCTGGGGAAGGTCCTGTTAATGAATGCCGAGTATTCTGCAAGCCATGAAAAAAAAAAGACAAAAGAAACAGTCAATAACATAGCAAGGTAAAACAAAGTGAAGATGGGTGGTTATGAAACTTTTACTCTTTAGTTTAATAACATTAATTAAAGCAATATCTAGTGTTCTACAATACAACTGCCTTACTAGCTTCAGACACACACTTCTTTATCATGTGAAAGAAAAGCCAAAAAAGGCTAAACTACTCTTGCAGTGAAACAAAAGCTAAAAATGGCTGCACAGTACCTGCTTACAACAAATCAAGAGCCCATCAAGGAGAAAAACATATCTCTCCGTGTCTTTCTTATTAGGATGGATCTTGCCAAGAGTTCCCTCTACATTGAGAAAAGACAAAAGTACATCATACACTGATTTACACTTCAAGTCCCAAGAGTTAAACAACATTTATTTTCTCCTTACAATACCAATATATAATCAAGAGATTATATAACGAGAATTAATAAAATGATCACCTCAGGGAAAATGCTTTTGTCTTTAAACAAGTTCTCTTATCAAATTCTTTAATATAATGAAATGTATTGGGATCAGTCGGCTTAAAGGGTTGATACTAACAACGTTAATAAATAATATAATATTAGTATGAGAAACAATTTCTCATATTAATATTATTATTGTTTCATATCTCAGCAAAAACTGAGGTGCTCTTTAAGTCAGATTTTACAATCCTGCACCATTTAAATTTAAAATAGATTTTATTTCTTAGAGATGAAAAAAAAAAAACAGTTGTGAAGGGGCTCACCACCAAAATAAATTTTCTGCAAAGTATGATGTTGAAGTTCACACAATGTTTAGGACAAATTTATCAGAAGATTACAAAGTTACATCAAGTAAACCCAGACCTACATGTACTGACTCATTAGACCTGACTAATGCCTTTGGTATAGGAACCAACTGGACTGTAGCATGTTAGGACACTGCAGCTTCCAAAAGGGCTTGTCAGTTAACTAAAAAATGCCAGCTTATTGTTATTATTATTATTATTATTATTATGGCTATCACTACTATTATCATTATCATAGTTATCGTTATTGTCATTGTTATTATTATTATTATTATTATTATTATTATTATCTGATAAAACAAAGGGTTTTCCCTGGGAAACAAAGTCCAATGAAGATCTCAGACTCCCATCACCTTTCTAAGGATAATTACATGCACGAACCAATCCAAGGAGTGCACACTTTTGCATTGTTCTTTTCTTGCCTGGAATTATTATCATTGGAATTACTACATTTGTATTATTATTATTATTAAATATTGTTATTATTATTATTATTATCATTTTAGTTTTTTCTTTCTTATTCCTTTTTTTGGCTGGAGTTTTTACTCCACTGGCTTAAATTTGAGACAAAAGGAATGCAAAAATAAAAGCAAAAACAATTTTCAACTATAGCTACTTAACTGAATTGACAATTTTTCATTGACAATTCAGTGTCAGTCCTTTGCAGCAGAGAGTTTGCTCAGAGAAATGTAAAAAATTTGGGTATTTCTAATAAATTTGGACCAAAAAAGTAGTTAAATATTAATTTAAGAACTGAACAAGTGAAATTTGGGCATCAACTTTACCTTTCATCACCTCTGTACATGATTGTGAAATATCTCTTCCCTAAAAAGCAACCAAATATAGACATTATAAAAAAAGCAATTTTAACCTTCAACCAAGAAACCCAAGGACAACAAAATTAATTTATAGATATTATCTTAAGCTCTTTATCTTTAACACCTCAACCAGGAACTGACAAACACACATTGTTCGATGGCCTGAGGCCCTTAGATTGTTCTGTTGTGCTCGTACAATACAACGTTATTAGAATTTACATCCAAAAGAGAAAATTAAATCATTACAGATTACAGAAGTTTTTTCAAGCTTTGAGGAGATCCAAACTATAGAAAACTGAAGGGTCAAAATTTTTCATCATTTGTCACACCCTACATATTAAGTGGAATGAACGGCAGGCTGAAGCAGTCACTAATAATTTATTAAAGACAGAAAAGTCACAATCTGTTGATAGGAGGTATACATTTTGTAATTATTTCAATTTTTATATTCAGGTTAAGAATATAATAGAGCTGATGAATGCCAAAAAAATGTTTGGCAGTTCAAACAAAAGAAACTGTCTTTCTTAACTTAAATAATAATATTCTTTTTTTTAAAAATTAATTCTACAGTGTAGCTAGTTTTTAGCAGTCACTAGTCCTCTGAGTTTCTTAGCTTACTGACCAAATCGTAGGTACAGTGGGTGGCTGACTATTCCGCAGTTTAACATAAGATTTACATACAGATTAGTAAAAAACTATAAGTTACGTACTATACAATGCAGTGTGTCCATCTCATCACCTACCTCCCAACCATCGATGTTCCTCTGCAGTTCATTCATCTGAACTGCTGCTGAACGGAATGCCCCAGACTTCCTCTTCTGAGCTCTGCCAAACTTGAAGTCTCTAAAATGCAGAGAATATGAAATATATATGTAGAAAGCTTAACTAAAATTCTTAAAACAGCTATGGAATATTTTGAGTTACACTGTAAGTTTGTATACAAAGCAAGTGTTGGGCTAGTGTAAAAACACAGTTATGAAGGAAGCAAGGAGGAGAGGCCAGAGAAAAGGACAAACACTCAGGGAGGAAATTAAAGTTGATGATGGTTACGACGAGTGCTTCAATGCCCAGGAGGACTGTAACACACTGGAATTTTCTCATACTTACTCTCTTTTCTTGGCAAGACTTCCAGATGACTGAACTATTCTTTCCATTTGTGCCTGGAGGGGTTTCAAAGCACTCTGGGCCTGTCAATAAATAATGTAATGCAAGATTTTGGGTTTGGTTAAACAGCTATCACTGATAAATTCTATAGACAAAAATATATTCTGGTACCTGATTTAAACTGTCAATATCAGCTTCATCAGGAGATGTTCTTAACAACAACTGAAAAATAAAATAGAAATAATTGCATTTCTTTGATATCACTTTAATACAGGTATCTCCCTCACATAAGATGTTCTAGTTCAAAAATAATATTGTAATAATATTGCAGTAATATATTTTTTCTTTTTATAGCTTATGTTATGTGTACTCTAGTAATACAAGAATGCACAATAAAAATTAATAAATAACAAAATAATTAATGCTTCCACTTTACTAAATTCAAAAAATTAGACAATAAAAACAAAGGAATTCTAGATCTGGCAATTTATTGAAAAATGTTGCCCTCATGAAAATTGTCTATTTGCAAGTCATAACCACAAAAATTGATTCAACCCATTAACAATAATATTCTGTTCCTGGAAAAAAAAAAGAGGCAGCAACAAGGTAATAACTGAAGCAAAAGCTAGAAGGAACACTCCAGGAAAAAGCTATTTATATGGGTATGGTTTAATTAAACTGATTTTTGTCCATTAGCATAGCTCCTATATATCACAATAATTTTTTTTCCGGTTACAAACAAGCCCGCAACTTTAGACTCATTTAAGCTGCATCAAATTCTTTACCTTGATGAGATCAAAGTAGTGTAGACATTGATAAATAGGCATCATAAGCAGCTTGGGAAGGCAGTACTGGACAGCTTCCTTAAAACCAGGACCTTTTGACTTTAAAAAAATAAAAAATCAATCATTCAAAGTTATGGCAATGATTTTGCCAATGATACCCACCATAAAAAAAATTGGCAAGAAAACAAAAACAGCAATAATTGGCTGTTGAAAATGATCTTAACTGTTAAATCTGATGATGACATACTAATATGAAAAAAGCCCCAGTCAGTCAAATAATAACAATTATAATAATAAGCTTTATTTTGATAATTATTACAATTATAATTATTGTTTTTATTATTATTATTATTATTATTATTATTCTTTTTAGTGCATATTTTCCACTTTATAAGAATAATTTTTCATGGTGCAGTTTACTATAATGTACAGTGCAAACTGGTTCCAACTTTTAAATGCTTTGAATGGATGAAAATCTTCACTATTCCAATGAAAGCTGCTCAGGAATAATTCCTCAAGATTGTGTTATGTTTTGTAGACTGTTCACAGTCCCCTATTTTCCCGTAAGATCGTCGAGATCGAGCGCTTTGCATTAAAAGCTGCCATCTTGCGTGAGTGTCAAAACTACTTAGGGGGTGGGGGTGGTTTGGGAGGAAGCAAGAAAAACAGAGGGACTGTCATAACATCACTGCAGCTCACGTTCAGGTGGTGTGACAGGCATTTCACGCCTTTTACCATTCATTTAACAAACTCTCCTGGCAATGAAAAACATGCCAAACAAATTTAGCAGAATTTTGCATGTTTACAAATATCTCCTTTTGAAACAGTGATTTTATACAGTTTCTAGGACAAACATGTAAAGGTGAAACATTTTCCTAATTGAAGCGTTAAGCATGCTCACTTCACCACAGATTAAAATGGTTAAACTTCTCCATATAGCCAGGCATTTCTGACAGGTCGTCTTTTTGCGTTGGCGTAGCATTAAATTTCAATAGGTTTGAGAGAAACGGTGTTGCAACATTCCCTTGGCCGCGCTGCTTCAAAAGCATGTTAGCTTACGTGATTCAGGCACAAATACCAAAAATCCTTCGTGCCTATGAACAAGATGTGCCTTATGGTACGTTTTATAAAAACGATGACTTATCAGTGTCGGCAACTTAAACTAAGCCCATTGTCAACGCAAATTATTATCTATTATCTAATGACTAATCAAACGCCTACGTTTCTGATACAACACGCTCCTTGAACGAGAGCTGCAGTGATGTTAAATTTACAGTATCTCAATTTTTCTCACCCCCCCCGCTCCCTAGAGCTATAATCCCTGACGCCTGCCCCCTTGGTACATTTCACAATCAACATGGCTGCCATTAACAGTAAGAAGCGCCATATCTTGACGATCTCACGGAAAAATAGGGGACTGTGAACAGTAGATATATGTTTTGATAAAGAAAAGTCAAAGATAACATCTGGTTATTAGTTTCCAATAGTGAAGGGCAGCCATTCAAAAGGAATCTTAATTAGGCTCTTCTTGTTTCATGTTATAGCTGCTTGTTATTTTATAGGGGTAAATAAAACAGTTAAATTTCTAGGACCTGTACTAATCAATTTAATTCAGGCCCCAGTACGCATTGTTCACAAGGTGGATGAAGGTGGATTTATTCACTAGCTCAATCTCCATCCGTTTGGGTGGCATAATGGTTTGCCTAATGATTATCCATTGGATAGGTAATCCAGTGGATGGTGCTGTGCTATCCAGGCTTTGAACAACTGGGGTTAAACAACTGTTAGAGACCAGATACTGTAACGGTAAAGTTCTGTTCTCTATTACAATTATTTATTTTATCAAATTAATGAATTAAAAATGGAGCATACATACTTTGAAATATTCATTGACAGGAGGTCTTAGTAGCAATTCTGAGAGTTTCCCACCAATCCCAAGATGTCTATACTGCTTGCTGGCCGATGCTGTCTGCTCACGAGCATATGTTTCATAAACTTCAAATTCAGCTCCCTGGTATTAGGCAAACACAATCATAATGAATTAAGCATGCAACCTGCTCGGAGTAGATGCTATAGTACCAAGAGATTGGTTAGCCAGATGAAGTGATTATTTTAGATGAACGCCTGCTATGAAAAATTTTGCTTTAATTTACCTGTACATGTATCTCAGTCTTGTCTGATTTTTTATGAGAGCTACACAACTAGTCTCCAGTAAAAATGGGAATCGGATGAATTTCATAAACACAATCGATCATCAGAAGTAATACAAGCTTTAAGTGCTTTTGAACTGTGGACCACTGGACTCAAATTTTATCTCTGTCTAAATTTATTACACTGATCAAACAATTCTCTTTCTCTTTGCCAGTGTCAGCACTGGAATGGCTTTTTTATCAAAGGCAAGTAACTAGGCTCTAGGCTTTTATGGAGCAAACTGTGCAAAAACGTGCATGATTCAGGTGTTTACACAAGTCAGTGTAAAAGTGGAACTATACCGGTACAAAAATGTGGATCATTATACATTTCTAGGAAACTGCCCACCTACCCCTCCCTAAGCCAACATTTTGCCCTAAGTGAGAACTAAGTGTTAATGTTGGCTTAGGGGAGGGGTAGGTGGGCAGTTTCATAGAAATGTATAATGATCCAAAAATTTGGACCTTCTTCTGATCAGGTCAAAAGCATGCACACTTTGCCATTCCAAAACTAGCATGGTTCTACGGGTTGGGCCCGTATAAACACAAGGTGGATTTGGCTAGTTTTTGACCATTCACTACTTTGCCCAGACCTATGCAAAAATGGGGTCATACACACAGGTTACCTCTGCCATTTCTTCAAAACATTCCCCAATTGCTGGTTGCTTCCCTTCATCTGCTACTTCAATTGCTGCATCCAACAATCCCAGAAATGTCACGGAGAATTCATAGATGTCAGTGATATTACTGAAAATTTGGTCAATATCCTGTAAAATATATAATCAGGAAGAAAACATAGTTACTCCTCAGTTGTGAGTACCTTTGAAGGAGTTACCGGCAACCAAAAACAAGAAGAATGATAACAATATAGAGTGGAGGTACATACGTTGCGTGTGAAAAGATCCTTTGCTTCTACAAAAGGTGCTCTGAAAACCTGTAAAATCAATAAAATATCCACATCTTGTAACTGTCCTAGAGCCCCACATGCATGGAGGGTATGCAAGGGGAGCCCCGTAGATAAGGAAATTTGGTCTTTCCATCCAAGAAATTTTGGTAGTCTTGTGACCGTACATCCCCCCGTCCATCCATACCACAGGGCAACCAATGTGAAATGTCACACTTTCTAGCTAGTGTGGGAGCCTGCAATGTCCTGATAATGCACACCCATGTTGTTGTCAATTGACAGCTGTCAAAACAAGGTATCCACTGACCAGTATCTCATGATTATACCATGGGCTCAGGTGTTGACCCATTGAGGTTTAATGAATTATGTTTTTTTGAGTTTTCTGCTGGCACTTAATTAGGCTTCAAAATTACATGTACTGATGGGAGACTTAACTCCAAGTGGATTTCTTTGCAATGGTTACAAGTTTATTGATTGAAGCAAATTATAAATTTCTTAACAGGAGCTTCGCCTTTGGCCTTGGCTAAATCTTTACATTAAATTATGTTAAATGGTAAAAGTGACACACATTTGCTAATACCTTGATGATCATGTTCAAATCCCTAATGTACTGGCTCTCAGCAAGCATCACTTCACGCACAACTTCCTCATAAGTAAGTGCAGTTTCACGGCTTAGTGTCTAAACAAGGAAGATATTTAAAAGAGTTTTTAATCATGAAAAGGCTAGCAGATATGGCTTTCTTGTAATACTGGAAAACGAAGAAAACTATCAGCAAAAATAATATTGGCATTTACAATCATTACATCTTCGGAAAAAAAGCAAGGATTCATAAGAAAATGTTATACTAGACATTGCAGCTTGGGAAAAAGTTGCAGTTCTATTACTAGTTTCTGCAATGGTTCCTTTTGTGCATTTTTAGCAAAATTGATTGCATGCCACTTAATGCATTGCATTCAAGATCGAGAATATGAACTTTACCGGAAAAATATCCACTCCTGGATGCTGACCCCCAGTCCCACCTGATCTGTACTCTGCCCAGGAGGGCCCCCTACTGGTTCTGCCTTAGTTCCTAGGGACTAGGGGATATGGGCCTCACCCCCAGAGACTGATCAGGATATCCCCAGTACATGTACCACTCGATTTTGTCTCTCCCCAGGAGGGCTTCTCTCCTGGTCCCCTTAATTACCCCTAGATTTAAGTGCTTGCCTACAAACTAAATTTTGTCCATTACTTTCCTGCGGTGTTTTCTGTTTGGCATAGAACTGTTATGTGAAATCATCCACCAAACACAAGAGTTTATTAATGAAAAAGAATAAGGTAAATTGAATAGGCATGCATAGTGTTGGGCATAAATATGTTGCAATGTTGTAATGCAAAGCAATGTGGACAAAAAACTGTTGACTGAATCACTTCATTTTTTTAATTAAAAGCTTTGATCAGCATGCAATTTTTCCTTACATTATTACTGCTTTTTCAAAGAGAAATGTCAAGAGAATAGAAAAAATGATCACCACTGGTACAATGTCTTGACTTGAGACAAATTTGCCTCACTGACCA
This sequence comes from Porites lobata, assembly GCA_942486035.1. NCBI lineage: Eukaryota > Metazoa > Cnidaria > Anthozoa > Scleractinia > Poritidae > Porites > Porites lobata. The sequence goes on from CALNXK010000008.1 coordinate 2,262,214, forward strand.
TGCCATAACAAATGTATGGATCACGGTCATTGTGAAAAATGATTATGCATCTTGCCTTTAGGGTTTATAAGGGCGGTGCACAAATGTATTATTAATGCCAACCTCTGCCTCCACAGATGTTTCCACATCATCAGGATGAAACATATCCATTAATACCTAAAAAAGTAAACAATGTGAACAAATGTTACACAATGTTTGCACAGCTGTGCTCTTGAAGAGCCTAGTGGCCCCTGCAAGGTTTTAGCCAGAAGGGTGTCCAGCCATCCTACATGTATGGGCAAACATGCCTTCTGGATGGCCAGTTTTCAATGTCTGGCTAAAAGCCCTGGTCCCCAACAACTAATTTTTGACTTTAAAGAAGGACAGGATCAGCGTGCTAAGAAAGTAGTGTCTGATAGCCTGGGGCTAGTGGATTTTGCTATCGGGCTAGTGAATTCTGTTTTTAACTTGCCTGACTGGCAAGTGATGTTTTATGAGGAATTTGAATAACAGAAGAACAAAACGTTTTTGGGGCTAGTTGAAATGACGTCTGTGCTAGTAAATGCTAGCTTCAGCCTGCCCGAATGGCAAGCTGTAAAAATCATTTTCTTCGCACCCTGAGAATGATCTTAGTTTTTGCATCAAATTTTTATCGTTAACACCTTTAATTCTATATGGTCAGAGCTATTAGGTCCCTAATTAGAAATGTGCTTACAGCACAACCTTAGTTTATTGTCATTAATATATTTCTTCAAAATCTAAAATAACATTGAATATTGACACACGTGTAATAATAATAATAATAATAATAAGATATCAACATATCTCATTACAGAACTTAAAAATAATATTGTCTCATGTAGCATTTGCTGAAAAAAATAAAGAAAATGTGTTGTTTTTATCACAAGGTATCAATTGCATTTTTAAAAGGCCTTTTTAAAACATTTTATTGTAAATAAGGTGATGAGTATCACTTGCTTTTCCACAATATAATGTAAAAACTTGTGTATACAAGTACAACAAGAAATTGCTCAGAATTTAGGCGCAAAATCAAGGGTGCAGCTTCTCTAGGAAAAAATCTCTTCTGGAAAATGTAAAAATTTAAGTTACCGTAAAAGGCACAATGGACACCAATGATCATTAGCTTCAGGGAGATAAATAACAATTATTCACCGAAGTGGAGGTTGCTAGTATTGGATATTTACTGAGGTCGCGAAGCGGAGAGGTAAATATCCACTACTAGCCACCGACACTGAGGTGAATAGTTGTTTTAGTATATACTAAAACAGTGAGATAATTGAGCACAAAATGATGATTTTTAACTCATTTACTGTTGCCAATGATTACAATTTTGGCGCGCAATGAACGAATGGCCGCGGTCGTCACTTTTTCTAAGCGCCAAATAAAACTTTTGAAGGCGTTTGCTTAGCTCTTGCAGGGAATTTTCTTCAAAAGGAGTTGTGAATTCTGTTTGTATTTAAAATAATTCTGTAAAAAAGATTATTAAATTTAGTTCTAAGCTTATTTATGAACAACTCAACTATATAAAGTAGCGCAAGACTTAAGCTTAATTTGCATTTGTAAACAAAAAACTTTTTCACCGGTTTTATCGATAACTATTCAAGTCAAAAAGATAAAGCTTTACCTGTTAAAACTTCCAAACCGAACTTTGTCACCTTCTTCACGTATTTTGGCTTGCTTGATTAGTTGTGAAATTTCTTAGTTTGTTACAGCAGCAAACTGGGAAAGCATTTTGCACGCAACCTACGCAAGTTTGGCGTCGCTCGCTCGGAGGAACTGGAGGTGAATCAGTGAATAGTGCAGGATATTCACTGATTGAGTAGCCAATCAGAGCCCCAAAAAACACTATCCACTGTATATACTAAAAGTAAATATTATCCATTCAGATGGTTTGAATAATTATAATGTTCATAAATGCATGAATATATAGCATATGCAGCTTTTGAAGAGTTATGATGTCCAATTCCTTCTGTAATGTAGATTGCAATACCTAAATCCTCAATAGATACCTTGATAACTTCAGAAAAATGGCTTAAAAGTGCAGCTAAATGGACAAAAACGCAAACACACTAATAGGGCGTTATTGGTTTCAGAAATGGACATGGTGAAACTTGATCCTTGTGAACTTTAATTCGTTGTTGTTCCCTAGCATGCGACCGAAATTTTCTTACAAATTTCATTACACGAAGTAATCTTGCTGATGTTTTTGGGTAAAGAATTGAGATTGATTTAAATTTAAGTCTATTTTACAAACAACATCACAGATTAGGTCTTCCTCAAACTCCAATTATAGGGATCAGAATAGAGGATGTGCTTCTTGAAAATAATGTGTTTCTTTGATTTGTTTCCATTTGGTCATCAGTGAATGACAACTGCAATGTTCTGAATGACAATAACATTTATCCCATGACTGAGAACACAAGTCAAGATGTCCATTCAAATATCCTAACATGATGTTCAAACACTTTTGCAATTCTTTCAAATAACAATTTATATGAATCAACTATTCAAAGAGTGAACCAAACCTTCAAAACAGTTTAATAATCAAACTGTTCAAATGGTGAGTCAATTCGTTTGAACAGTCAGCCAAACATTTACTCAATCACACAAACCATTTGAACACTTCAGCTTATCATTATAATTATTATTTTTTTCAAATCACAGTAGAAAGTTAGGGGTAAGGCATAAAGAAACGTTTTTATGGTAAATGAATTATTTTATAAATATAAAAGAGATCACTGCACTAGAATCAAGAAGGAACTATACATAAACAAACATAAACATAAAAAATAAATGGTACGAGACCTTGTCAGCGAATAAAGCCACCTTTATGTCCTGGCATGTGATTTCACCATGTCTGATGTTCTTCACATAATTGCCAGCCAGCTGTTAGGAATGAAAACAGGAAGCATGAGTGTGAGAATCTAATCGGACTCAAAGATCTCTCAGAGAGCAGACACTCTTTAAAACTGACAGCTTCTCTGTTAACAACCTTGTAAAAAACTTGTCTAACCCCCAAGCGACTTCCGATAAACTGCTTGATTCTCCTTATAAATTACTATATATTTTCTTTTCAAACAGTCGGAAAATTTGACATTAGATCAAGAGCCACTTACATTGTAGAGGCTTATTTCATGCACCCCATCATTATTATTTATGGCGTTTACAGTTTTCATAGAAACTGAAACGCTATGCAGACATCTTGTATATTAGTCCATAATGTCCATAATAAAAGCAATAATTCCATCAACCAGATACAAAATACTGTTTGATTCAGTTTGCAAACAAGAGAGTCTATTACACTCTAGTCATTTCCTCAATTTAATTTTTTTTTCTAGTCAAAAGAAAGTTTGCAAAAAAGGGGCATCATTGGCATGTTAAATAGCATGAAATTAAAGTGTGACCTGTTGCATCGAAAAAATTGTTTTTCTTGATGCAAGAAGTCACACTTCATTTTCTCTTTGACATTAGTCATTGGAGCACTATATGACATGAAGGTGGAGTGTAACTTAATGTGCCAGATACATAAGTGCCACGTCAAGAATCAAAAATTTTTCCCCCTATGTAAGAAATCACACTTTATTTTCTTCAACAAAGCAGGTTATGTTTCATGCATATATGACATAGCAAGCCGATAAAATCACAAGTGATAACAGACACACCAAAAACTGTAAACACCTGAATCCCATGGGCAGTCAGTTCCCACTATACATAGTTGTGTTTTCTATGAATGTTTGAATGTACATGTAAAAGTCTTTGATAAAGTGACTCTTTTCTACAACAACAAACCAAACATTTATCAGACAGTAGTTGTAAAATGTTGTGCTGAATGAACACAACTTACTTTACTTCCACCAATTAGATGATCTTGACAACTTCTACTTTTTCACATGTTATAGCTAGAGGGTCTGGTTTTGACCAGTCAACACACTTCCCTTCTTTGTCTAAGATATTATAAACTGTCGCACTACAAGTCTCAGTCGGCGGATTGGGCCAATTATGTGCAGATGGCCTATTAGAAACTCTAACCCATTATCAAGGCTGTGCTCTAACGAAAATTAAAGGGAGCCCAGAGCTCTGAACCTGTGAAATCAAGGGTGCCCGGCATATGATTTGCACGAAAAAAGTAAGATTTTCTAGTACTGGGCTCTGCTAGAGCACAGCCCTGATTAGAATAGTCTATTCTGTGGCCAGTTATAGTCCCAATCTTAAGGCAAAGAAGAAAATCAGTACCCCAGCTAGTAACTCTATAGAAAAATGCAATCTTGTTAAAGTTAATCCAGTCATAAGAATGCAGTCTTATTTAAGGCCACATCTCCACTGGCCTTTTACAACAAAGTACCCTCCACCCCCCACCCGCACCCCAATCCCCATCCCTGCCCAGAATCTGACAATAGATCCAGCAATACCTACTATAAAAGCTGGGGCCCAGTTTTCAAAAGTCCCGATAACTGATGGGCCCAGAACGTTTTTGTATGGGTTGTCAACATTCACGACTCATAGAAATTTCAGTACTGTAGTTTTGCTGATAATGTGACAAAACTATCACAGTTAACAAAACAAAATGGACTGGTTGGTTAGCTAAGCTTTGGCCCACACTCTAATTCTTTAAATGTTTATTTGAATAATTATTGTTTTGATCTGGGCCCAAAACGATACCAGGACTTTTGAGAAATGGGTGCCAGGTGAGCCTAGACCACAGTGCGGTCAAAACAGAACCTGTTTCACACAAAATTTCTTGTTACAAAAAAGTGCAGAAGGTGTCAAATGTTTTCTGCACCTGTAACCTCCTCTCCCCTTACTCATATCTCATGACTAATATCTCATTACTAATTAGATAAGAGGGGTTTCATGACAGATAGATTAGAGTTGAACATTCAAAGGCTTCTTAAAAGCTTCTGTAGTTTATAAATCTGGCAATTGGATGAATCAGGCGAGCTTACCTTTAAGATATCAGCTGAAATATACTCCATTACTGCAACAATGTAAAGAGACACTTGAAACTCAACCCTGAATCCAAGAATATCCTGAAAAACAAATCATTGTGTTTCTTTACTATCTGCACACTGCACCAGCTGATACTACTGCGTGGGGGGAGGGAAGGGGTTAAGTTTAGTTTAAAGAGAAAATGGACAATATTTTGTCCTGTTTAAACATCCAAACTCATTTGAAATTTTAGACAAACCCCAAAAGAATGATAAAATTTGATTTTATTTGTACAAAGTCTTCCCCAGGGCAACAAAAAGTACAGCTGTAGTTAAAAATAATTCATTAGTCTATTTTTATCAATGCATCGTATATTTAATCAAGTGCTAGATAAAAGCATGAAACATAGTGTTATACAGGAAAGGTAGTAAGAAATTTTGATGGTGATACAAACTGGGTGGATATTTTTCTATAAACATATACAGTACAGTCTTAAGTAAAACACAAGAATTTGTAACATATTAAAATAGTGAACTGAAATGGCAATACGTATATAGCTCAATTAAAAACAATCTAAAAAGGAGAAAAACGGAAAACCGCATATAATTTCCTCGATTGTAATATCTAGTGAGCATTTTATGGGAAAATTGACCGGTGTTCTTTAATGGTAAATTTAATTGTTTTACAACCGCAAGCCGGGTAACAGCAGATGAAATAGACAATAAAAAGTACTTCAAACAGGTATACAAACTTAAGTGTACAGAAACAGAGAAAAACTTATTTTGTTGTGTACTTTGTAGGGTGTAAAATAATCACAGGATAAGTAGCCTTTGAGCGGGGTAAATTTGCGAAGTCATTAGACTTGTGATAGGTGACAGCTGCTTAGGATGAAAACAAAACCACTGTAAGCCTCGGAATCGAAGTGATAAATCACCTTTACAATCAAAGGGTGCACTTTATCCGCAGGTAGCACAACTGGGCTTTTCTTCCTTCCTTTCTCGATGGCGGCTTGTGCATCTCCAATGGCCCATTTATCGATCGGATGGGGGAATGTATTGATCACTCGTTCCTCGACATCAGCAACTGACCGAGGCTGGCCCGCACAGAGGTGATTCAGAAGTTGTATGATCAAAGATTCGATGTATTCTAGGGCGTCATCGTGAACCTTCAACGAGGGGTGAACCTGCGATTGGACCTAAACCGAATTTGAAAGATGGGATTAAAACAAAAACTTTAAAACAGAAATCCCTTTCAGTGAATCACGCCTCCTCTTTAAGTTATAAATGGGATTGTGAGAATAATATATTCAGCAAAACTCTCCCATAAAAAACAATACCCGCTGATTATAAATCTTCTTTTCAAACCATGAAATAAACAATCAATAGGGTGAAAAGGGAAAATAATCAATCGGAATTTCACCGTTTCTTCTCAGAAACAGGAATGCGATGGCTCAAATTTTCCTTTTAGCTAGCTTGAGCTTACCTTTCTAAGAGCGGGTACAAACATTCCCTTCCATTTTGCGATGTTCAAATTGTTTTCATACTCAGATATGGGCATGTTATTCCAGAGAAGTCACATATCATTCCAAACCACTGGTAAAAGAATCAGAATTCACAGCCATTTTTTTGAGATCCAGAAACTTGTGACATCAATCCTACGAACGCGCGTTCGAGGTACTTCCTCTGCGGATAACCGGATTTGCATCTACATTATTTGCCTGTCAGGTTATGTATGCAAAGATGATGATGTCAGGCTACGACGCTTTAACGCTTATTACCTACTTCGGCAGTTTGTGGGTTGTTTTACAAACGAAAGGAAGCTTGATCGGAAATATTACATCAAAACATTGGATTTGATTGTGCAGGGCATGCATTTCTCTGGACAAGTGCGCGCATCTATATTTGTCTTCATACGCTGACACGCTACATTGCAGGCAATTCTAGTTTCTTGTTTCATCATAGACTTTCTCCACTTCAGCCAAAAAATCGTATAACTGAAGGATTCTCGGCTTAAATAATGTCTTCAGAGAAGTTTGAAGACCTCGAAGATGAACTGAAAACTCTACAAGAAGATATAAGTGGGAAAATAACCAACAAAATCCCAAGATTAACTGGAGGTAAGGGCGAGCAGCCGCTTGTTTTCGATCTCTCTGTCTGTTTCAAAAACCTTTATCTTAATAATTTTAAGTTTTTATTCAAGTGTTTATCACATAAATGCCTTTTTTGTATCTACCAGAGTTAAGGAAAAGTACAATACGGGAGGTGGAAAAAAAGATTGAAGATGCAAAACTAATTGTAAGTGTTGCCCTAAAACAGCCCAAAAAATGCGAACGGTAACCACCATATTTTATTAGAGCTTAAAGATTGTTTAAGCTAAATTCAGCTGTTGTATTATTTCCAGTTAGTTGTTAATATTGTTGATACCTTTTTTTAAATCATTTGCCTGTTTAAATTTATCATTTCTTTTGTGTTTACACTCCGACTTTGGATAAAGTTTATATCTGTCGTGTCACGTGAGCTCAGTAAAAGGTGATATCATAGTAAAATGATGGGGGAGGGGTCATCTGGGTATAGATTTTACCTTGTCATTTATATTTTACTGGAACGGGTAAGATTGATAAAGCAAGTTCAGTTTTTCCAACCCTGTCTTATTTTATGAAACAAAAAAGTGAAATCCTCACGTTTTGAGGGGACGTGGGGGTTTACTTTATTGCGGTATTGGGCTTTTTTTCAAACGGTATTTCAGTAATTTTGATTTTAATGGGCGGTATTGTGGTATCATGTAGCCCTACGGTATGCGGTTTTTTATCCTTCTGGCTAACAGTATTCGGTAAAAGAAGATCCTTCACAGTATTATGGTACCGTTCATTTGCGTCCTCCTGTCTAATGCAGGTCAATATTTGGAAAACTTTACTTCACTTAACAGTAAATGATTACACAATTTGTGACAGTTAATGTACAGTGGAATTGTCATTGGATCTAATGATCTGGCTTTTCGATCGTTGCACCGATAAATTGGAGGTCTTCTCACGTTTTCTAGCAATGGCTGAGGTTGATTTCTTGTGCATACATGCTTGAGTTAAACAAACACGCGGAATGGATACAACTTTAAGTAAGCGTGACCAATCATAAATGCAGTATCGGTATTTCGTCTATTCTCAACACAGTACAGTGAAACCTACAACTATATTAAGCAGACAGTGGCTGAAGTCCCCAAATTTATTTTCCTTATAATTTACTTTAAATGAAACCTTTATTAAGCAGACACCTCTATTAAGTGGACGCAGACACCTAAAAAGTACCTATTGTTACCAACTGTATTAAACGGACACTTGTAATCAAATTCCACCACCCAACATGCCAGAAACCGGAAATGCGAAAGATTGCCACCCACAAATTTTCATTTTTTACCTTAAAAACGTGACTTGACGAACTGTTTTGATTAGTTTCACAGTACAGTTATGTTTTCTATTTTGTTTTGTTTGTATAGAGCTTGTTTCACTCATCTGATTTCTTCAAATTTGAGTTGCAATCTGTGTTTATGGTACTTTGATCAACTGGTCCACTTAAATAAAGAAATTAATGCAAACGATAGTCTCTGGGAGTATTCTAAACCTTTCCACTGTTCATTTGAATGGCATTTGACACCTCATATGACATTATCTATTGAAACCTGTATTAGGCGGACACCCTGTATTAGGCGGACACTACAGCATTCCCGGAGGGTGTCGGCTTAATACAGGTTTCACTGTATTTTGGTATTTGCCAATTTTTCCTGCGATATTGGGTACCCCCCAATGTCCCCCTCCTTTTATACTGCATTCAGCACTGATTGCAGCAAAGTAAGCCTGTTTAGAAATTGCAGGCGTTGTATTGGCAATAAATAAAAATTATCAATAACAATTAAGTCTTTATTCTTCTTCAAATATCTTTGAACATCTTTTCAGTTTATTCCCATCGCAGAAATAATATTACATTATTCTGTGTTCAATAAATTAACGATTTTTAAGCATCTTTTTCTTTCCAGCAAAATTGCGGCAAAGGCTGTTTATACTCAGAGCCTTTGATTATTTATTTATATTATTATTGACTTTGTTAGATTGAGGAGATGGAAGAAGAAGCCAGCTTTGCTCCTGGTGCTTACAGGAATTCCTTGATGTCCAAAGTACGAAACCACAGAAGAAATCTTGATCAACTCAGAAGGGATCTGGTAAGGTTAAATTGTTTGAATAGTAATATTATTTCTGTTGTTCAGAACTGTCATTAAGAGGAGGGGGCTGGGGATTTTCCCCGGCTACCATCAACGTGGCCCCCGGCTACTTTCAAAGGAAAATGGAAGAAAAATAGAAAGAAAAAGAATCCCTAGCTGTTTGATTCCCCGCCTACTTTTTGTATTTGCCTGGCAACTAGAAATCTTAGTGACAACCCTGGTTGTTGATATGATAATGAAGAACATTTTGCAGATTTTGTATCCTTTTTGTTTTTTTAATTCAGGCAAAACCAAGTGGGCAAGTAAATGTGTCATTTGGAAGAGAAGAACTTTTTGATTCAGATCCTATGGTAAGCTAATATTATTAACCCCCACACAGTTAACATGAAATTTTCAAATATCAGATTGTGTTCCAAAAAGAAGTTTAAGAATGAAATTCCCATGCTAAATTTTATAGAGCTAAAGTGCTAAACTGATACAAACATTGCACTAGTTGTTATGTGGCTAAATGTAATTTAAGAATAGTTAAACATGAGACAGTGCTGGATAGCGGTCTCCCATCTTTTATTACCTATGTAGGGCAGTCTTTGGGAATTTGCAGGGCTCTAGTCATTTTACAGCACTTTCATTGAGGTCAATCATTTCACTCATATTGCCCTCAGTTGTCAGTCACTTCAGTTGGTTTTGCTCCCCCCCCTTCCCTCTGCAGCTGGATGTCCCTTGGTAAGTCTCTACAAAACTCTCCACTGAGATTTTCAGTGTAACAGTGCATGGTGGTTACCACTCACAGGGTTATCAAACAGTGCAAGGTCACATGGTTGAAAAATACATATATTAAATTGAGCATTGACGAGTCACACCCCTAAGTTGGACAATATTGCCATTAGAATATATGATTTGAAAAATCTCAGCAAAAATTTTTTTAAAATGTTATTGCTATCCTAAACTAACTAATAATTCATTTCAGAAACGCTTTTAAATTTGTACAAGAAACTAATTTACTTCTATGGCATTATTTCATTAGGCTCCTCAGAGAAACAAAGTGATGCGTGGAACTGAGACTTTAAACAGAGCCTCAGAAAGTATTGCAAGATCTACCAGAGTTGCTGTAGAGACTGGTAGGTTTATTAACACATAGATTCAGGGCTGTACTCTAGCTGGGATCTTGACTGTTTACAAGCAGTCATTACAGCTGCTAAAGGAGGATCAAGAAGCTACCATGAGCCTACCTCTCCCAACAGTTACTGTGGTACCCTGGACCAATACCAGACCTTGGCATTGTGGCATTGTGGCATTGCCCCACTTTTTTGGGAAGTGCCGCACCATTATATAATTAGCCCGAGGGGTTCCAAGGGCACCAAGAAGGAAAAAAAAAACATAATTATCACAAAACGTATGTAAGCATCCATACACATACATACATTTCCTTATAATATACAGCTGTAAGCCAAAATTTAATTGAAAACACTCATCATTATCTAATACTCTGACCTGTGAAAACATTGAGTTAACTGTATCTAAAAATTGTGACCTGCTTTTCTCCCTCATGACCCCCTTTTAGCTTTTCTATGGGTCCTGTGGACCCCAGTGTACAAAATCCTGGTAAGAACACTGGGCATTAAACTGTAGACCCTTTCTCACAACCCTAGCACATAATTATTATAAATTCTGTGGGGCCTTAAAGAACCAACGCACTTTTCATCAAAAGTATGAGATGTAGTATCCGGTGTGCTGGTGCATGGCTTGAAATAACGGACAGTCAACAACCAACGTCTGGACAGATTGAGGATTTGTCCGGTCAACCTTTCATCTTGCCGGTCATGTTGACCGGTCAGTTAGATCATATTAAAAATGAAATAAATTAAAATTTCCATGCTGTTCAGTTATTTCAGTTGTTATCAGTATAATATGGCAAGTCAGTGTATTGCAGAACTTTAAACTGAAATCCTGGGTGAAATGCAACTAGAAGTGTGTTTAGAATTTGCACATTGAAACAGACATCAGGGTTCATGCACCTGCAGAAAACTGAAATCATTATATTTAGAGGTGCCAGGCCAATTGAATTTGTAGGATAATGATATTTAATGTGTTACGGGTTAGCGTTACAGTCAGTGTTCCTATTAATACACATTATACTACTACATCAGAAATTCCTGCAATTTGATTGGTTTAGAGCAGTGGTATTTCAGCTTAATTTGAAATACCTACATGTGAAAATTACAAACCTTTTGTGGGTAGTAGTATAAACAAATAATAGCATGATTTGTACTTGATATTTGGCATAAATACCACTTGTGATATTTCAAAATTGTCTCAAATTTCACTCGCCTAACGGCTTGTGAAATTACGTATAAAAATTTCGAAATATCACTCGTGGTATTTATGCCAAATATCACTACAAATCATTCTATTACCTATGCTAAGCTTATAGTTTCATTTCTCCACTGTAATTTATTTTTATTGTTGACAATGAGTGGTTTAAAGTGAGATTCTAGCTCTAAGCAATGACTTTTTTGAAAATGTATAGCACTAGTTTTGATTCATGGGACCCTGTTTTTAGAGTTATTTATCTTATAAATTTGCCTGGCCAGAAAGGATGCGTGACCAAGCTAAAATGATTTTGGCCAGTCATTGTGTCCAGATACTCCCAGAAAAAAATCTTTCAAGCCCTGTGGTGTATCTCTGATTCACTCTCACATTTAGGGGGCATCACCATTGCTTTTAATAATTACTTGTAAAGTGAACCATAAGCAGTCTGGCAAAAGTCCCCCAACCAGTGTTTGTAAAGTATCACTGAAAAGCCCTGAGGGGAGTGAATAATACTTAATATATTTACTGAATTGACAATTATTTTTACAATTGTCAAAGGCTTTCCATTGTTAATACATTGTTTTTGCTGATCTACATGTACATATTTCTTGTAGAACAAATTGGTGGTGAAATAATTGAAGAGTTAGGTGATCAAAGAGAGGCACTAGAGAGAACAAGAGATAGGGTGAAGACAATCTCGAATTTATATTCATGGCTTTTACAACCATAAAATTATCACATACCTTATTGCTTAAAGTAAATATTATTGTTTATTTTTTCTGTAGCTCAAGGATGTTGATCAAGGCCTGGGTAAAAGCAAGAGAATTTTAAATAGTATGGCTATCAGGTAACATAAAACAAAAAACCTTTTCAATTGATATTATTTCTGCTAGTATCTATTAAAGAGTGGTACTCTAAGGGTGTTCACCAAAAGTCAGGACTGGCCAGTGGAACTGGTCATTTCAAAAATAAGGTCTTTTCTCATTTTCACTTAAAACCTGTCTCTGCAGTACATACTGTCAAGGAACAGGCTTTTTTGGTGGGACCATCTTAAAATATAATGGCTTAGTTGTTGTCATTGTTGCTAAGATCACCCCTTTAAGGAAAATTTGAAGGAGCTCATAATTTACAACAAAAGCTAGGAAGCTAGAAGCCCACTAGAAAGAACAGATGTAGTATTATTTCAAAGGGTTTCAATGACTGATGGAAGTGAAAAGTTGTCTTAGTGTCGAGAGGGTCATGATTCCTCAGGAAATTCTACTTGAAGTTTTATTCCTCTTAAATGTCATTTCCGCCATTCTGGCTCTGTAGAGTGTCAAGCCGCTTACCTAGGCCACTAGTTTATTTGCTTCATTCCGAGCAAGAGAGACTTATACTCACAGTCTACCTATTAATATTTTGATGATATTGCAATATTTGTATTAGAGATTTCTCAGCTAAGACAGTTCTACTGAAATCCCTTGGACACCTCTAGATCTACCACAGGCCAAGTATGTGACAGGCCAGAAAAATATATTGTCAACTCTCAGTCTTAGATGGACACTGTTGGGATCAGCAATAGGGCTCTGTTAACCCTTCAAGTCACAAGAATGACTAATGTCAATTTTTCTTGTTACATTTTCAATACATCAGAATTAATTAAATGATCAATCCCACAACTGATAGTTATTCTCTAAGAAGATGTATGGAAATCAGTCTGGAGAATTTGTATTACTCTGTGATATAAGGGCTTAAAGAAAGGGTTATCAGTGTATTGTTGGCTGCCCCCGTAGTGATGTCAAGGAAGATAACTGAATTACAAAAATAATGGCAGGGAACAACACTACATACATGTATCCATATTTCAGGGAGATGTTATCCTGGCAGGAATAGCTCAGTTGGTAGAGTAGGAGGTAGCGGGTTTGATTCCTAGGATGGAACCAGTTCTCAGGGTCTTACATTTGTAAAATAACTGGGAAATTGGAAAATGAAAGAACTGCCTTTGCCCTGCTAATGGATAGACCTTGGGGCTTCGTGTGGCTCTGAAATTACTGAAATTACCGTGCTATTACATTGGCACTCAAAAATAGGACTTTTTTTGTATGCCTCTCAAAGCAGTTTATTGGGTGTCCCAGGCCACTGGACTCCGGTTAGGCAAAATCCTTTCAACAAGTCGTACTTTTAATTTATTTTGTTGGTTACATGATGTGGTTGTATTTTATCCTTAGTTTAAATTTTATTTTCTTTTGTTTTTGGATATTATAATAATAATAAATTATAAATGTCTTTATTTCGCCCGTTAAAGATTATACATAACAAACGTTACAGAGAGTAAAAGTATACAAATCATGAAAATCGCACAGATCATTTACAATTATCATAATTTATAAAACCTGATTAAACATTGGGTATCTAGTATATTGTTAAATTGCCAAGTTGTATTGAAACCTTATTCTATTAAAATAGCAATTTTTAAAACGTTCTGTATTAATACGCGGTAATTGACTTGTTTGTGATCTTAACTTGTTAGATGACTCTTTGACTTTCGGCAAAAGGGCATATAATGGATGGTTAACATTGTTCTTAATTTTGGTGAACAACCTGCGGTCACACTTCTCTAAAAGGTCATAGATATTAATTAACTCAGAAGAGTGATGTCGCTTATTGCTTATGGTCATGTAAGATAATGATTTTGAAACAAAATAAAATAAAATAAATATTTAGACCAAGGATAAAATTGAACCACAACATAAACATGTAGGCATGTATGTTTGACCAAGACGGCTCAGCCATCTTGACTGAACAAGCTTGGTTGAAATGAAAGATTTATTGTATGGCCAGAACAAAGATTAATCTTTTCTTGTGGAAGTAAGCAGGAAATTGTTCAATCATTGTATGTTTACATGCATGTGACTTGATCCTAAACTATTTTGGTTTTCTTTTATTTCAGGATTGCAACAAACAAGTTGATATTGCTTTGCATTATCTTGGTAGAGTTGGCCATTTTGGCTGCTGTTGTATATATAAGGTTTTTTAAGAAATCAAAGTCAAAAAAGAATTAGTTAACTCAAAGTTCTTTTGATTATCTCGCAGTGTCATGTGCTACATCATTTACCACTCAATAAAGCTTCATTTAAGTTTTTGACCATATTTTTTTAGCAAACTTTCTGGTGGCCTTGCAAAGAATCTTCTATGTGGTCATGATGAAACACATGAACTGTTGAAGTTAAAATGTAATTTTGTAGCTTGAACTCAGCATAATTAGAAAAAAAAATCTCACGGGGGTTGAAAAATGAAAAAACTGAATTTCAGTTTGCCCTGCAGGCAAGAACCTTTAAGATTTTCTCACTTTATGATTTAGATTTAGATGATTTGCCTGGATCTTTGGTCATTGGGCAAAGGAGAATGTAAAGATGCTTGCCCAGCAGGAAAATCTACTTTACCCATATAACTGTGTAGAACTTTTTTCAAGCCCTGATTTCAGATAAGATAGTCTCACCGTGGTAGATCTTTTGATCGTCAGATAAATTTGTTTAGGCAATTTCTAATGGCCTATTACTATAGCTGATACAAAAAGCTCACTAAGAGGGAAATGTAGCTCAAATTTAGAAGATTTGTCTTGTTTTTTTGATGTTAAGCCATAATTTAATCAGTGGTGGATCCAGGGGAGGAGCCTGCCCTCCCCCCTATTTTTAGACCAAACTGAGGCCAGAAGGGCTAAAAAAAATTTTTGGGAGACCCCTCCCCCCCTTATCTAAGGATCTGGATGACCACCCCCTGCTTATCTCAAGGTCTGGATTCGGCACTGTTCAATAGCCCTGAAAAAGTGTTTCTAAGCAAATATTAGGGGTGGCGAATGGTACCTCGAAAAACGTGGGTCTCGGAAAATTTTGGCAGGATCTCGAAATCTCGGAAGCGTTTTAGGTAAGTCTCGAAGTCTCGTTTTTTCATGGTTTGCTTTTACTCTTTTTGAGTCTCGAAACTTTTCACCAAAGAGTCTCGGGCTCGGATTTCTAACTAGGATCTCGGCGTCTCGGCGAGTCTCGGATTTTACCATTCGCCACCCCTAATATTGTTTCTTTCCTTGAACGTTGTCAGGGCTCAAGATCTTTAAAAAATTTAAGAAATCCAATTTATATATAGGAAGTTAATTATTGCTCTAATGAAGTCATTCAAAAGCAGCTGATCATCATTTTCATCAGACAGCTTTTTTCTGCATTGTTCATATTGTCTTTTTTTGTTTGTTTTTCCAAAGTAATAATACGCAATTTACATTCATGTCAATTAATATCTCCATTAATATGTGCAATGAGCTTGCATATATTATTGCAATACCCAACTCATGAATATTACTATGAAATGAACCAAACAAAATTTTCCTTACAGGTCAGGGCATGCTTCTTTTAGACATGTTTCATGGCAATACATCAGGTTTTCAAATGAGGCCATGTAAGTGCAAAATCTTTCATGTAAAAAAATGAGTCTCATTGAAATATTATAATGATAAAATTTTTTTTATATCAAAGATTTCGTGCGTATCTTTGTTTTGAAAAAATATGCTTGAGGCAACTCAGAAATAATCTTTTTTGGTATCACAAAAGTACTCTTTAAATAATAATGAAATGACAGTTCACAGTTAGAGCAAATAGAGGTATTATAACCAAGAAAAATTAATGTGGCAAAATAAAAGAGATTGTTTTTAATGGCTATTTTGTATTTAGCAACCGGACTGTGACATTTTGGGCAAACATTAGTATGAAAAACTTCTGTGAATCCCTAACAAAAGTCAAACCTGGTAGTACCTTCCATGGCCTCCAATGGGGATTCACAGAGTTTTTCTTGTCAAGTTTTTTACACTAATGTTTGCCCAAAAATAGACTAGAGAACATTTCTGCAGATATAAACCTATTGATTTTTTATTTACTACAAAACGTTACAAAAAATATGATGCAGCATACATTTAATTGTATTGATCAACACAGATATACAGGTTGTGTCATTATGACAAAATGAACAACTTCTTCATCAGTTTGAACTCAACCATTATATACTATAATCACACATTTGACAGAAAACTAAGGTTATTTGATTGACAAGCACCTTCCAACAGTGCTTCTTTCCTTGGGTGGGATTTATTTGCAACATACTGATGACAATATCGCAAACCTCCAAGTAAAGGCAGAGTGTTTTCATTTTTATCATATTTTTTCTCACTTGAATGTGAACAAAAGTAGGTTGCATGTTATGAAAAGTGTTTCCAGAATTCTTGCAACTATGAAATAACTACCCGTTTTCCTTTTTTTGGTTTTTATGGTGATCACCAATTTATTACTTATTTACCAAGCTGAACCTTTTGGAAGAAAAGGTGAGACTGCCATAATAAATATCTACCCTAAAACTTGTGGTCAAACGGGAAAATCATATTTTTAAAAAACAAGTTACATTTGATCATTACATTGAAAAGTAGAGTTGCAGAATTTTTTTCAAGTAATTCCATTACACGGTAGCTTTATCTCTGGTGGAGTCGGGGATATTATTTATTCGATGAAAACATCATCACCTCAAATCATATCCCTCTGCAAGAACCAGCAAAAAAAAAAACGGAGCAAGAAAACTCTGATCGAGGGCTGTATTGTGCTTATTGGTTTCTTATCTTTTACAATTACCTTTGTTCTGGTTCCTACAAAAAGCCAAAAAGAAAGGGCCCATTATCCTCCAAACTAAGTTAAAAAATTCTTGAGAATTGAATAGCTAGCTCATGATCTATCATGGTTTTCTGTGAAAAGTAATAATTTAAAAAATGTCAGTGCTAAACAGAAGGATTCAAGCCAGAAATCTGATGCTCATTTTTGAATTCATATCTACATTTTCCAGTACCTAGAAGGTAAAAAAGACAACAAAAATTAGCAATTTTTTTAACACCATATTGCTGAATTTACTGGAGTCAAAATTTTTTCCCATTAGAGATCTTCAAAGAAGCAATGGCTGTTTAAAAAGGTTTTACTACGAAGTGCAAGTACATGTTAGTCACTTCAACCTAGGAATTAGCAAAAAAGTGCAAAATCATCTTGCGTGATTAACAATAGTTTGCATATTTTAATGATGGCAACACAACAACAATGAGCAAGGATTCTGATATGTCAATCGATATTGGGATTTGAAAGAGCGATATGGATCTCCAGACAGCCAAGACATATCAATGGATGGTGAGTGGATTTTCCACTATCTTGAGACTTTCTTAATATTTTCGCCAAAAGTATATTAGTTTTGTTGAGCTTGTTACAGTCCCTGGGCATTTATTAGGTCATTGACAGTAAGGGTGGAGAGGGGAAAAGGAGGACAATGTTAACACGTCAATAGACATCGAGAACTGGAACACTGACTTTCACACTGTGTGATCCTTAAAATCATCATTATTAATCTGTTTGAACAATAATTAAACAATACGCCGCATTTACTTACTCTCTTCAGTTCTTCAAATGAAATTGCACCATCCTTGTCAATGTCAGCATCACTTATTGCACGATCAGCAATTCCACCGAGTTGTTCATCACTAATGTTCATTCCTACCATCATATGAAGAACCTACAAACAAAAGGATAATTAACATGGTTAACAATAATACCAGTTCATAAAAATTAAATTTCGCCATTTTGAACGACACTGGATGGCCAACGCTTCGATGCTCACTACCAAGCGTTTGTAAGCCTCAAATTATTGATATAGAATGTATTAATGACAACAAAAACTTATCTAATAATAATTTTGTAACATTTGATTTCCTTTCAAAATAGCTGCCACAAATTTTGTAGCAAAATAGATTTTAAAAAAGCATCAAACATTTTGGTTTCCTATTTCTTAAAGCAGGGCTCGAAAAAAGACCCTCGGGAAGTGCAAGACAAGTAGTGCGGGGAAAGTAACTTGTAGAACACACTTGCTCAATGGGTAAGGTTTTGACAAGTTATCCTCTTAAAAAATCATTAACAAAGAAGAGCACGAAGTGTCAGTGGGCGAGCAAAATGCGAGAGCTGCTTGCCCAAAGAACAAGCTTGAATTCAAGTTTTTTTGAGCCCTGTTAAAGGAATTTTGGACAAAAATTCCATAATTAAGAAATGAAACTGAACTGCAGCTCTCTCAAAAACTTGTTGGCCAACAGAAGTTTAACAGAGCCATTGTTCACTTTGCCTAACTGAGACTGATATTTTCATACCAAATTTATTAACCTTTGTGAGCTTTCTTGAGATGATACTTTTTCTTGTGGGGAAAAACAGGCAATTATTGTAAGCTTGCAAGATAGATCAAGATATCTTATTATCAAATGTGTGATTTGGTCTGGCTGTGTTACCAAGTCAATAAGTCACAATAATAATAATTATACCAGTTATTGACATACCTGCATCAAGTCATCCTTTGATATTTTTCCATCATTGTCCAAATCATAGATTTTAAAGGCAACTGTTGGTAGCAAAGTTAAGCACAATATTATTAAGAAGCTGGCAAGAAATATTGTTTTCTAAATCTTCAAAATTGTGTAGAATGTAATCGTGAATTCCACTTACACTGCATCTTTTTTTCTCTACTATTCAAGGGATTTTCCGTGGCAGAATCAATAGGTCTGAAGTGAGCTAAAGTCCTAACAAACTGTCTGAAGTTGCATGTCTCTTCATCTCTTTCCCTAATAACCAAAGCAATTAACATTATTTACATGTACATTTATGGCTACATAGTTTTTTTTTTTGCAAGCCTTTGGCAAGGTTCATAAATTCATCAGAATTATTTTGTGTCATTTATATGTGGACCTCTTAGCACAGTAGTTACCCAAGTAGAATTAAGGGTGGCCTCTAAATATGTATTGTCAATGCTCTAGTAAGCAACCACGGCATTAATTCAAAGAAGTGGTCACAACAAAAACTTGTCACTTGCACAACGGTGCTCTCGTAACCAACCTGACACTGAATGATAGAGAATGGTTACTTACAAGAACTATTCTACACCATGCCTTTATAACAGTAACACTCTTTGACTTTTTCTAAATGTAGATTTGTCTTGGGCTAAAAAAGCAAATTACTTCAATAGACTGGTCCCACTCTTATTTCTTTTTTAATATATTTTTCATTCTGTTGTTGGAAGTCATCCTCCTAAGTGTTAAAATTATTTTCCTCAATCAGACATAACAATGGTTTGTAAGCAAGGAAGAATGACTTACTGACTGTCTTCATTCATAAAGAATGCATCTATGATTCTGTCACCGATTGGATTGATGGCCAGCTCTGGTATGGACATAAAATCTCTGCGGCTGATAAGTAAAACAAATAAAGATTTGTGAGATCAAAGCTTGTGTCTCTTAAAAGGAATTATATATAATGGCCTAAAGAGAAGCAATCATGAAGACCTTCTCACCAATAAAAGATGCTAATTAACAAATTTTAATGAAGAGAAACAAACTGGGCAATAACTTGAATAATAATCTTGAACCTTAACTCATAATTTAGATGAGTTGTTTTTCAGAGAAGATGAATGAGACCTTAGTTTAATTATTTCCCATGAAAGTTTTGCTATGCTTACAATGTACATCCTGTACTGAGTTCCCTTCCCCCTCAAATTCACACACTCTGCAAGCAGTGCCTCTTTTACCTTAATGGAGGGGGCAAAATAAGATCTAACATAAACTTGCCCATACTTAGAAGCTACTACAGAGAACTGGGTTGGAGATACTCGCTATAATGGCCTATACAGGGAGGCTCTGCTCAAAAGGGGTAACTTTTTCAGGCTTTAGGGATTTGAAAGAGTAGGGATTTCACTAGTTGAAGTATACAAAAGGGTAGGAAAAACTGTCATTTCAGTCTGTAAAAAGGCCCAAAAGGGCTAAAAGTTGCATCTATGGCTGTGAAAAGTCGAGAAAATGTTCTGGCTTTTTATTTATTCCTCTTTGAAAGACAGTGCAATTACAGTGATTAAAAAAGATGCAAAGTTCAAAACTAGAACTGGGTACCATTTTTCAGTAGCACGGACAATTTTCAGTAACTATGGACTACTATGAGTTGTAGCAGGATGGGAAAATGTTGGATCCTGAGGTTAAGAAGAAATGCAAGAAAGATAAGAGGAAATCTGTAATTTAATAACGCCTTTATTCATAATTTTTGTCCTGCCTAGATTCGCGCTATTGCTATTTGCAAGGCATAGAGTACTGTAAGCTTTTAATATGGATCTAATATTCTTAAATAAAATACATTGTTGTTGTTGTTGTTGTTGTTTCATTAGAAGGTATACGAAAGGGATACCATTACTGTCAAAGATGATACAAAGGGGTAAGGGGCTGGATCATGAGGCAGAGCTGTCCTGTATAAAACTCTGTTGATTACATCACCCTAAAAACCCCCAGCTCCCTCCTCCCCCTGACTACAGACCCAACTGTTAGGCTTTGAAAACTTTTTGGTAAACTGAGCTTGCTGAATGAAGGGAAAAAGCCAAACCACCCTTACTTCTTTATAAGATTCTTATCTTTGACACTGATATGTTTCTGCCCCATTTCCTATTAAAAGCACAAACATGGAACACTTTGATTCTCACCAAAAGAAAGAAGCTAATTTTTGCCAGATGGAACAAAAACACTTTATTGCAGTGTCAATCATGTCTTTAGCATGAAACTACTATATAATATCTCCTAAAAGAGACAGGACCGCCATTTTTGTGTAATCATGTGAGTGACGTGAAGGTCTAGCCATTTGAAAGGCAACGGAAGTGGGTATTTGTCTGGTGGTTGCAGGAATCAAGCCTGCAACCACTTGCCAGGAAATAGGAGACGTCTGCACGCAGGCAAGCAACCACCTGCTTTACAGTCAAGCACTTTACCAACTCAGCTCATCCTGCTGCAGATTAACAGAACCATGTTTCAGAAAATCAATGAACCAAGTTTCAGGAAAGCATGGACAAACCAAAACACTGGGGGTGAACTCTTTGTGGGGCTAAACCACTAGAGTCCTGTTGAAATGGACAAGCCTCCCAAACGACTGGGATGAATTATTTGTGCCCACTGTTCTTAAAATATATTTTTGCTGCACTTTAGGGCTTGTGAAATTAGGCAGTTTTGGCAACTTGTGTTGCAACAAAATTGCTACACAAGTTGCCAAAAAAATTATTAATTAATTTCTATAATTTTTACCTCAAAGTGCCCTTTGTGGCCTTGTCAAGACTTGAAAATCTGCAATAAAGTCTTCTTATTTGATTTGGAGAAACTGAAAAAAAACAAAAAGGAACACGTTTAACGAAAAGGTCAGAGAGAAAAAATAAAGTTTTACCGAATAGTCGACCTCGCCGGCTGGGCAATACACTGAATACAAAAATGAAAAAGCCAATCAAATAATTATACTTACAGCCAGTCTCGTTTTGTAGCTCTTCTATGTCTTCCTCTTGTAAAAGAGTAGAGGATTTTAAACCCATGTTTGGTATTTGCCTTTTACAACAAAAAAAAGAAGCCTTCACTACAGTATTGAGAACATTTCACCATAAAACCGAACTCGTCTGATATTTTTACCGAAGGTCAACCGAGCCGGGCTTTGTAACCGAGCTTTTGATTACGCACTGGAAAGAGAACATTGCCTTACTCTCCACCAGTGGGTAGGGGTTTTATTTGCAGCGTGGAAAAGACCAAACCTGATCAAAAACATTGATGTTGGCCGATCAAATATTGTAACTTCCATCTCTTCATCATTGTATGCAACTGCTTGACCGTTATTTCCACTTCCATAAATATTTTTTTTGTTATTTTTAGTTTGGCAGCCAAGGACGCTCACTCCATTTTGTAATTATGTTATTTTTCGGCCTTGGGATGTATACAGATGTGTACATGTAGATTTTTGTGCCCCAAATTGGTTTCATAGTTTGGGACAGATTAAAATATTATTTATAACTGTTTTTGAAACATGGAGGCAGGGATACACTCTATGCAGTTTACAAGATGTAGAAAATAACTCAAAATAACTAAGAATAGTACACACGTTCTGATTGGTTAAAAACCTATGGTTTATTGTGTTTTTAAGAGCGACTTTCTGTAAATACCACGGATAGGTGTGCAAGACGGAAAAATCGAAATCCCCCAAACTTTGTCACAACAAAGCCCTTTGGAAACTATTTTAGAAAATACAAAACTCAGTTCGTTTGACTTAATATTTTCCAAAATAATAATTTTTTTAAATTTTCATCTTCGAGAGGCCTTCAAACCACCGAAAAATGTGCTTGATACCCTCGCTTCGTGAATGGAAACGGAAACTAATACCATAACTTTTTTTACATTAAACAATGTTATGATCCTTCCTTTCTACCTAAACGTTGTTAGAATTTCAAAAGATTTCAATCTGATTTTTTAATATTTTTTCAAAATTACCCTCTAAATCAGCATTATCGCGACCATCAATTTTGCCATTTTTCAACGGCGAAAATCCCTTCCTGGTACATGGCTTTCATTAGAAAAATGGTATTCCAGAGAAAGAGCAATGTTTCCCCTATCAATCTGTGAAATAAAATTCTGGGGCAATTAAAACTGCGAGTTTTTACAACTGAAAACATTTACGGTACTCGCGTGATTTACGACCTCTGAACTTGCAGTTGTCGTGATGAATACAAGCGAGAACCTAGACAGCACTTGAAACCCTGACGCAAATTAGCCCCTTTTCCGCCAGTTTAAACACCAAAAACGATTTTAGATTTCACAGTGGTAAATTTTCAAAAGGAAAAGCAATTTTATTGTGCGAAAGTGTGCTATGAACTTCTTGACTACAAACACTTCCCTTACGTGCGTATTTGTTTACTTTTGCCGTACACATACACAGGAAACTTTTTGTAATTCCCAAACTGGGAAAGTGTTGGGGATTTTTCCCATTATTGGGAAATGGTTGGGACAGCATTTTCCTCTCATGGGAAACGATTGGTAAAAGTTTGGGTTTATTTTTCCCAACGCTGGGTTCACTTTGGGAAATGAAGCAAAATATTTTTCTAAATACCAATGTTGGGAATCCAATGGGTTTTCTCCCCAGGGTATGGGAAAATGATGGGACTATTTTTTCACAAGTTGGGAAATATTTCAACATGTTATTCCCAATTTTGGGAAATGCAAGGGACAAGAAATCCCCACATTGGGAAAGGGTTGGTTAAAGTTAGGGTTACGTTTTCTCGATACCGTGTTTAGTTTGGGAACTTACAGATTCCAAGATCCCAACATTGGGAAACCAATGGGTTTATTTCCCAAAATATGGGAAAATAATGGGGCTATTTTTCCACAAGTTGGGAAATATTGCAGCCTGTTATTCCCGATTTTGGAAAATGAAAGGGACAAGAAATCCCCACCTTGGAAAAGGATTTGATTAAATCTAGATTTGTCATTCTTATGACTATTATATTGGGTGGGAAAGAATACAATAATCTTGTGTTAGAATTACAATGTAAGGGTTAGGCCAATTATTATATTCTTTTATGGGAAATATTGAAAAATTTCAATCCAAAAGCAGAAAAGGATTAAGAATAATATTTTTCATACACAAAATGTTTGGTAACTAGTAAATCTTCCCAAATGTTGAATTTAGTCTTGAAAGAAATGACAGATTGCTCTTGAAATACCAACATACATAGTGTACAAATAATGTTTAAAAAGTTTAATTTTCTAAACATCATATCTGCTAAGTTTAGAACAAAACAGTTAAAGTTTCATTGGCTTATTTGAAAACCAAAAGTATGGTAATTCAGTGCATGCACTTGATCGCATGCAGCCGCTTCAATATAATTAACTATGAATGATCCCACTAGGCGCATAACTCTTCTCCATATCAAGGTGTCTTCTGTTGAGAGCTGAAATTTGCCCAGTTACTCGAGTCCAATCTGATTAATGAGATTGCTTTGCATGGAGTTTTCGGCGAACTACATTTTTCGCCGCATCTGTGAATAGGCCCGCTGCCTTTTTTCAAAGGTTCCCTCACCTGGGAGAACAATGCAATATTTTCTTCTCACTGCTTTGCTCTTCGCGAGCGTCGGCATAGTGCATTTAACTCTGAAACGGACCACAAGTTAAAGCTTTCAAAGACAGACAATCTTCATCTTGCGGTATTGCCGCCATGTTTGGTACTTGAACTGGCGTCCAGGCCTCCGCTTAGTGACGCGCGATCACGTGCGGCTTTTGAACCAATAGAAATGTGTACAAGATCAGTTTTCTTGGTTCAAATCTTTAGGCGGACTTCTGTGCAGTACAACAGTGGTTTGCAAACGGATTGTCTTTATAATCAATGCATCCAAAGATTTTAACGCAAAATATTCACTTGTGAGGTTGCTTACATTTGTCATGTTTCAAAATCGTCTTCTATTAAACAATGACTGAGCTGGATCGCGCATTAAAGAAGAAGGTATGTGTGGAAACTCGTGTTTGGTTGCTCCGTTGAGATCGTACGAGGCTCGATCGTCTCTTGTCGGGTGCTATTTGTTCGTTTTTATAGATGAAGTTTCCACCTTTTTTGTTTATACAGATGACTGTGGTCTTTGCTGCAAATCGTCCACGGAGTCCATTAGAATAATCATATTCTAGCGGAATATTGAAATCGAAGACTTCGATGTATTAGAGGAAAGATAAGAATGTTCTGACACGTCCGCTATGTAAAAACTATACAAGAGACTGGTTCATTTATTATAATTATGACTTGACGCTGTTTTTTCCCAGGTAGGACCTAGCAATAACTAAATACCATAGTGGTTCTGATATAAATGTTGCTGCTCTTAACCATGAAAATGAAGTTAAGGGACATTTGATGTGTTCATAAAGGAATTGAGCTGTTTGATGAATGTATGGAATAGCCTTCGACAATATGACTCTGCATAACTGCATTACTCTATGATTGATGAATGAACTTAAATTAAACAGTTTAATATATTTTTATGATACAGTTTTCAATGATATTGTATTTTTGCACGTTATATTTACATATAAAGAGATACAGATTAAATACCTGTTTAGTAACAATCAACCAGTTTGAATTGACACCTGCATTGTCATCTAAAATAAATGTTACTGTTAACCATATTAATATTGTCGAACCTTTTTTGTGTGTTTTACAACTGGACCAATATTTTTAAAGGCTGCTTGATTGATTACAATTACATTCATAAGTCCATAAGTCAGGACATATGTGGGCCAATGTTATCCCATTATTGAAGATCAACTGGGGCAATAAAAACCCATCTTTGGAGTGTAACTATCCCAATATATTCCCATATCTCGGGTTTAAATTGGTCCAATACTATCCCTTTAATGGGATAAAAGTGGACCAATGTTATACCACTAATTGGGGATTACCTGGGGCAATAAAAACCCATGGTTGGGGTATTACTGTTCCAATATAATTCCTACATTGGGTTTCAGATGGCCCAGTATTAACCCACTATTGGAGTTCAACTGGGACAATTGAATCACATTTTTGGGGTTTTTGTGGGTTGGTAAAATCCCATTAATGGGATAAATATGGGACACGAAAACTCCATTCCTGGGTTAAAGTTGGTACACTAAAATCCCAATTTGCGGGTTTTTATTGGGTTTACTTGAACCCAATGTTGGTTTTGGTAGCATTTTCCCAATTTGGGAAATTACAACCAAAACCCAAGAAAACCCCACGAATTTCCTGTTTTTTCCCACTTTGGGAATCACCAAAAATTCCCTGTGATATGTACAAAATGGCTAATAGTGTCGGTAGCTATTCTTTCAAATGCTCTCATTTCTCATGAACCAAATCGTTATAGCTACAAAAAAAGGAAAACATTTTGACCTACCTCACATTATTTGACAACAGACCCGAATCCTTTACTGCCTTTAGCGATACGAGCTTGCGTGACAAAGAACTTTGAGACCCAGGTTATACCGCGCAGACAGATACCATTCCGAAAAAGAAACTCACGCGGCACCTTCTGTAGCTATAAAAGCGAAACATGTAAAATATCAAAATTCTTAGTTTCGTTGACTTATCTGCCAGAGCGACCCTGCAAACGTAACACTAAAAAAATATTTTTTCGTCAAAAGACTATATAGGGGTGGGCCCTTATACAGTGGAACCGCGATATAAAGAACCTACGAATGATTTTCTTTACCTCGATAATAGTAAAATATGCCGTAAAACCTATATTAAAGCCCCCTGTCAAATAACCCCCCTCCCTCTGATTAGCCCCCCCCCCCTTCTATCAAGCACCCGCTTCCCACCCGTAATTATTCTTCACTAATAAATGAAAGACTGTATTAATCAATCACGACCGTAAAGGCTTCGTGTGGACTGATCCGGGATGGTTTATTTACCAACGGGAAGTTCGGATTTGATAATGATTTTCGACTGCATGACCTAAAACTTCCTGTACTTGAGCTTTTCCACTTTGTAGCCTTTATAGAGAAGCGATACCATCTTAGTTTCTAAATTAAACATATTAAGCCCCCCGTCTCTATTAAGCCCCTCCCCCTCAAATGAGCTTGAAATAATAAGCCCCCCGGGGGAGCTTAATAGAGGATTTATGGTATGAAAAAAAAACCTCGATATAACGAAACCTCGTTATAGCGAGCAAATTTCAGGGGCACTCAACGACTCTTTTCTGCAAAATATATCATGGGAGAAGTAGATATTGCCTAGAATTTTCTATAGCTTGAGGACGCCTAAAAATTTCTAGACGACCGTTCCGTTCCTGTTCAATTTTCGAAGGTTATCTTATAAATTCCCTACGATTTTCTGAAGTTTAATTTTTCAAATTTTACATCCCAGGTTAGGCTAATTTTTCATAGAAAAGAGGAAGCCTAAAATGGTCGGATTCAAACATGTGATTGAGAGAGGAATCAGAAAAATTCTCACTTTCGTGATACGTTAAATTGCATCTAAAATTTTTGGGAAAATAATACTGAAGCCCTTGTAATTTCAAAAATGCTCAATGCAAGTTTCCCTAGGATGACCGAACAGGAACAAATTTTACAAGCCGCTTAGAATGCATTTCTAGAGATCTAAAAGTACTCTGGGTGCACCATTGAAAAATGTTTTCAATGAATTTAGAAGGAAACCGTCGTTGGGTGGCTCAGAAATTTTTTTAGGCCCTTGGCCCTTCGTTAAATCCAGGTTCCACCGTAGTCTTTTGTTTTCATCACGCTCGTTTTAAAATACGATTATGAATTCCTTACTTGTATTCTTAGGAAAAAGCGCTAA
The DNA here is from genome assembly GCA_942486035.1 of Porites lobata. Classification (NCBI taxonomy): domain Eukaryota; kingdom Metazoa; phylum Cnidaria; class Anthozoa; order Scleractinia; family Poritidae; genus Porites; species Porites lobata. The sequence goes on from CALNXK010000008.1 coordinate 2,289,843, forward strand.
GTCGTAGTCTAAAATGTCATCCGTCCCTTCCCTTCACCCCCTAAGGGGCCACAGCAGGTTTCGGGGTGGGGCGAAGGCACGCATAACATTTCAGACTAGACATGGCGGGGCTAAAAAACCTGCATAACCTTATAGCACCTCTTGTGTTTAAATTTTCTGTAGTTCTGGCAAACTCGAACAAGTTTTGCATTTCTGAGGAACGTTTTGCCAAAATATAGGTTATGGCACATGTCAAGCCAGAAAAAGTGAGCAGTTTGATAGAAAATGTCAAGTACGACTGAACAACGCCCGTAAAAGCGCCCCTAATGACTCGGGCGGGAGGGGGAGGCTGGGTGGGGAGGGGAAACTCTGAAATTGAGCAAAGAGGACCTAGCTCTAAGCACACCGCCTTCTTTTTAGTTGTCCGTTTCCCTTGGCAATAAATTTTACCCACAGTGTCGAGCAACTCTTTAAAGGAGATTGCAAGCCCTTATATTTGGGCCCGTCAGGAACGCTCAGCGGTGAAACCAAAGATCGCGCCCTCAAAAAACTTATTTTAACTTACTGAAAGCTGTTTTTTCTTGACCTATTTAACTTATCGTTAGGAAAGAAGAAAAGTAATCTCATAATTAGCGTATGTATAAAACTATCAAGAAATCTCAAAATTCTGGGTTTTCTAAGAGAACAAATACTTTCGAAAAATTTAGGAGAAAGTCCGTAGACTGGAAATAACTCGCTATCAATTATCCCGAAGATATCCGAATATCTCACATTTCAAGCCCACGTTAATTCGCTTCATTTTTGAGGGGAGCCAACATTAGCCGCGCCACTGTTATTTTTTTTGCGCCCGGGTATCTCACGTTATGCTTACGCGTATCCGCAAGTGTGTCTTACATCCTACGCTTACGTAAAGGTTATATACCTGGAACGATGGGGTATGTGATATATTCACCTGGTACCGCCCCGAAGGCTACGTGTGTAAGACTGTTCCTTTTCAGATTTTCAATAGCAATGCAAGAAACAATAGCTTTCAGTTAGCGCGAACGGCCTTTCCTTCTCTTTTATTTTCGTTTCTTTTTTTTCTCAAAAAACGCAGCTTTTTTTTCAAGGTGTGAGGGGCGCGATCATTGGTTTCACCCCTCCAGCGTTCCAAACGGACGCAACTATACGGCTTGCAATCTTCTTTAAAGAGTTGCTCAAAAATATGAGCGAAATTTATCTCCAAGGCAGACTCACAGCTAAAGCGCAGACGGCATGTTTAGACCTAGGTCCCCTTCGCTCCATTTCAAAATTCCCCCCCTCCCCCTGCCAGAATCATTAGGGGCGCTTATACGGGCGCGGTTCAGTCGTACTTGACATTTTCTATCAAACTGCTCACTTTTTTCTGGCTTGACATATGCCTATATTTTTCCCAAACGTTGCTCAGAAATGCAAAACTTGCTCGAGGTTGCCAGAACTACTGAAAGCTTTGCTTTTAACACCAGAGGTGCTCTAAAATTATGCAGGTTTTCTAGCCCCGCTATGTCCAGTTTGAAATGTTCTGCGTTTCTTCGCCCCACCCCGAAACGGGCTGCCGCACCTTAGGGGGTGGAGGGAAGGGACGGATGGCATTTAAGACTAGGAATTAGCACTTTTTTCCCCCTAAATGTCATTTTTCTAAGGATACAAGTAAGGAATTCATAATCGTATTTCAAAGTGTGTAAGCAGGCGTTTATGGAAAGTAAGAGAATATAAGGGCCAACCACGTCATAGTCTGTTGTGGAAAATATGTTTTTTCAGTCTTACGTTTTCATAATCGCTCTAGCGGATAAGTCAGTGAAACTAAGGATTTTGATTATTTACATGTTTTGCTTTTATAGTTACAGAAGGCACCGCGTGAGTGTCTTTTTCGGAATGGTATCTGTCTTCAACCTGGGTCTCAAAGTCCTCTGTCACGCAATCTTATTTCGTTAAAGGCAGTAAAGGATTCGGTTCTGTTGTCAAATAATGTGAGGTAGGTCAAAACGTTTTCCTTTTTTATAGCTATAACGATTTGGTTCATGAGAAATGAGAGCATTTTAAAGAATAGCTACCGACACTAAAGCCGTTTTGTAGATATATGATAACTGTTACAGATACGGCAAAAGTAAACAAATACGCACGTAAGGGATGTGTTGTAGTCAAGAAGTTCATAGCACACTTTCGCACAATAAAATTACTTTTCCTTCTGAAAATTTACCACTGTGAAATCTAAAATCGTTTTTGGTGTTTAAACGGGCGGAAAAGGGGCTAATTTGCGCCCGAGTTTCAAGTGCTGTCTAAGTTGTCCCTTGTATTCATCACGACAACTGCAAGTTCAGAGGTCGTAAATCACGCGAGTACCGTAAATGTTTTCCGTTGTAAAAACTCGCAGTTTCAATTGCCCCAAAATTTTATTTCACAGATTGATAGGGGAAACATTGCTCTTTCTCTGGAATACCATTTTTCTAATGAAAGCCATGTACCAGGAAGGGATTTTCGCCGTTGAAAAATGGCAAAATTGATGGTCGCGATAATGCTGATTTAGAGGGTAATTTTGAAAAAATATTAAAAAATCAGATTGAAATCTTTTGAAATTCTAACAACGTTTAGGTAGAAAGGAAGGATCATAACATTGTTTAATGTAAAAAAAGTTATGGTATTAGTTTCCGTTTCCATTCACGAAGCGAGGGTATCAAGCACACTTTTTTCGGTGGTTTGAAGGCCTCTCGAAGGTGAAAATTAAAAAAATTATTATTTTGGAAAATATTGAGTCAAACGAACAGAGTTTTGTATTTTCTAAAATAGTTTCCAAAGGGCTTTGTTAGGACAAAGTTTGGGGGATTTCGATTTTTCCATCTTGCACACCTATCCGTGGTATTTACAGAAAGTCGCTCTTAAGTTACCTCCTCCGCCCCTCCCCTGCCCCTCCTCCAAAAATAACCAATGAGAAATCAGGATTCAGTACCAATCAGCTCAAAACGACGTAGGGAAACTGGGGCGACATTAAACAAAGGAAAGTCGAAGAGGCGGCGGTTTATGCGCCGTCGACAGTGAAGCGAACGAATTGTGAGATGAGACCATGAATTGTCCGAGATTACTACACTGGATAAAAGCTCCTACTCATGTTGTCAGATTATATCACTCACGAAAACATAAAGAATTGTTTTTAATCGGCGTTCCATTTGCTGGCGGTCAGGCAAGTACTGAACAAGTCAAAATACCTTAGATAATTTGATGAATTAATAATGCGCGTGTTTACGTAATGTGTGCCTTTCGACGAAGCAGTAAATTTTCTACGGTACGCTCTGTTTATCAATTTACTACGCTAATCCTAGTTTGTAAAAATCTTTGTTAGCTGCCAAAAGTGTTGATATTACTGAGACGAGCAGAGGAGGTCACGAGCCTTCGCACCTGTCAGGATGAAAAGAGAACCTTCAAAATCACGTGCACGCTTCACGTGCGATGTGGTGTGCCATGCTTGGACATCACAAGATCACCCAAATTCCTGTTTACAAGGACAAAAACCGTTAGATAGCAATATCAAAACAAAAATATTTCGATGGTATTACAGGGACTAGTAGAATATTGAAAGTATTTAATTTGGAACATTTTGAAGGTTTGTGAGAGGCTAGGTCTGAACGTTCTGATCAGGTGAGCTTCTTACTTCTCTTCAGATCCCTTCCTTCCAACAAACTCACACTTCTTGGCTAACAAGATTTTCAAGATTTTGTGGGATAAAGGAAAACGGCACTTATTTGTTACTGCTGCCTTTTATTATGACTTTTGTGTTGTTGTTGTTTTGTTTTTTTTTTCAGCCCTCGAGTCTGTCATTAATTAAAATTTGGATTAGTCCTTTTTCGAATGACAAAATTTTGAAAGGTCAACAACAGGTCACTTTAAGGTCCCTCTTGAAATAGGGCCAGGACACTTTTTTGTCTTATTGGCATCTATTTTCTGTAACATGGTGACTTGTGTATTTCCTGTATTTTATACTTGTTGACTTTTGAAAGGATATTATTTTGTTAAATCAGGTCATTAACAACCTTAAAAGTTTCATTATTTAAAAAAATATGTTACATTTGTTTCCTAATAGCCAAGGAAAGGTCTTGAAAAAGGACCTGCTTCCTTACGACAGCATGGGTTGGTGAACAACATTACCAAACTAGGTACGTATAGTCTTTCAGAATCAATTCATTGATTCTGCAATTGTTTCCTTTTATGACATAATTAATCATCACATTATTCAATAGTGAGAAAAGTTTTTAAAATGAAATCAATGGAAGCTAAATTGTGCCAGAAAACATGTTTTCAGAAATTCTTTCGAACTTGTTAAAAAAAAATAAATACCAAAACACCTCTGTACCAATATACATGTATTATTATCAAAGTGTAGGACGGTAAACAGTCTAAATGACTATAGGGTGTAAAATCGATATATCCCTCAATGGTATTTCAGTCTTTGAGTATTTCATAAAGTCCTCCACAGCAGATTGAGAAAAATAACAGTTTTTGATAATGATTATTTTAGTGACATGTTACCTCAACACTGTTTTAGTCAACATTTTTTGGGATAATTTTCTTATTTTAACAGGATTTACAGTATCAGATTTTGGAGAATTAGAAGTCCCACTGACTGATACAGAAAATCATAATTACATTACAAGTGGCACTACTTTAAAAAATTCCCTGGAATGTGGCACTGTAGCACACAAGGTAAGCCAGAAAATTTGCCAATTCTTTACTTCACCTTTGCATGATAAAAAATTAATTTTGAAATAATTCACAGAAAGATGTTGGTCTCCAAGGCCAGACCTTTCGTAGGGACGAGCTGAGTCAAACTTCTATTTCCCGTCTAATGAGGCTCAAGGAAGCTTTAAAAAGTCCTCTGTAAGGGAAGTTACAGATATTTTCAGATCTATTTTAAACAGTTTTTACTATAAAAGTGAGAAGAATTCACACTGATTTCTGTCAACCGTCAGTTGATTTACTTGAACCGTGTAATTGATTGTTGAGGGTTATGTCTTCTTGTTTGTAGCTTTCGGAAGAAGTAGCAAAAGCCACAAAACAAGGAAAGATCTCACTTACAATTGGAGGAGATCACAGGTAAATATACCTTGCGAGCAGAGGTTTCTCTCTTGCATGGCTTTTAGCGTTTGCGAAGTCATTCAGACACGTGTCTTGTCTGCCGTGTAGTTGGTTTGTTTATGCCCCAAGGGGCTTGTAGTTAGGGTAAGGTAACTACTGTACATCTGTATTGGAGTGGATCATGGGAATTAAGCTTTTAGCCTTCAGTTACCCCCTTTCCAGTCTGTGTCAAATTTTGCTATTAAAGATCTTTTTTTTTTTTGCATCACCGAGCAGTGACATTAAGCCTTTGACCTGAAACAACCCATGATATTGTTTAAAAAGAAAAGGGGAGAACTTTACCCCAGTGTCAGTCAAACTTCCAATTTGCTGAAATTGTCAAATGTAGGAAATTTCCCTGGAGGTGATGTCTTTGCTTGACCATTACTGAGTCATGCAAGGTCAAGCAAAGACATCTGACCTCTAGGTTTTGTCATTTTGTTGTTTACAGTATCGCAGTTGGTACAGTTTACGGCCATGCAACTGTAAGAAAAAATTCATGCCTGTTGTGGGTGAGTATTTTCGTAATGTACAGAAAGCCGCCAGCGGTGTAAATATTTAAGATAGAGGTGTTGAATTTGACAGCAAAGGTATTGGGACAAAGAGTAATTTTTATTGAAGCCTACCACTTAGTCCTCCATACTTAGATTAACCTCATGCATTTCTTTAAATTTGTGCATCTCATGCACCTCCTATATGCATTTGCCAATTGCACATCTCCGATATATTACACCTTTACACAGTGCATATTATGTACATTTAATTTCTCCTGGGTATTACAGTGGTCCCTAGAGAAATTGAAGACAATCCCTATGCAACTTTTTTGGGGGAAGGGGGAGGGTGGTACAAACAAGGTGTATTGTGGGAGATATTTTCATAAGTGGTGAATGTACGGGGACTGCTGTATATGTTTCAAAGTATTAACTAATACTTGGCTAATCCTTAATATGTCTCCAATTTTTTTTTATGTTTCAGATTGATGCCCACATGGACATCAACACTCCATCAACATCTCTCTCTGGCAATATTCATGGAATGCCTTTGTCTTTTTTGATCAAAGGTGTCCCAGAGGTAAAATATAGATTTAGCCAGGGGCTATAAAAGTGAAGCTTTGGTTAATAATACTTATATCTAAACAAAAAAAATTAAATCATGTAATGCTAAACGGGGACGGCAATGAAAATGGCGTCAAGATAAATAGATCTAATTAGCAAAAAAACAAATTGCACGTGCAGCACACTTTTTTTTTCTAATAAGCAAACAACAGATTTGCACATGCAACACACTTTTTGTCTTTCTTTGCCATTGTTTTCCCCAACTACAACGCTGTTTTGTAGGACTAAAACGTCAAACTTCCTAGTTACATGTTATTATTATGGAGGAATTGTCGTATGTGCTTACCCAATATTTTGTCTCCTGTGTTCATTTTCACTTTTATTTTTCACTGCCACTCATTTTCACCTTGCTGGCCGGCCGCTCCTTGCTGGCCACTAGCATCTCTCATTATCTCACCGCCACTTTGAATTTTCATGTTTTCTTCCTACAAAGTTCGCCTCTTTTGTTTTCAATCACTCGCTCTAGCTCTTTCTTTGTTATCCACATGAGTGTAAACATAAAAAATAGCATCGAAAAAGACACAACTTTTCTTTGTTTTTTCTTTCTAAAGTCCAGGCGCACCGGGCCATGCGATTTCTTTCCAAATAAAACCTTGAGTTGCATTTCGGTTGCCATACCTATTGATTGAATTATTTTCCACTGGTATACCTGTGGTGCGAACAGACTCTCAGGCAGTCGGTCGGTCGGTGTATGGTCACATGATCACCAAATTTTCTTGGATGGGTAGTTTACCACATTGTCTTACCCTTGGTGCTCTGCTGCACGCACTTCACGTGTAATAGGCTTGGGCAGAAAATGCATTGTTCCCCACCATACTGTTATGAAGTATTATTTGTTTGTGAATATTCAAATATTGTCCAGTCGGTGGACAGCTCTTATTATTCTTAAAAAAGTTAAATTCAGCCCCCCTCACAGAAAAGTAGGGGAATGTGTAGTACATGTACTTCTATACATGTACATGGTAAAATGCAATCAGAAGTTACAAGACAGTGATTTTATAAGTGACAGGGCAGTCACCAAAATTCTATCATGATCCTTCAATTACTTTAGAATTTCCTCTCTACAAATTAGGTCATGTAGTTGAATAGCCTTTGGCTATTGTTGTGGTTGGAATCCTTTCATTCCCAATTAAAGTGGCTAATGAAAAAATTCACAGAAATTCCAAGTTCCTATAATTTGTACAAAATTCTAAGAAATTAAAGAAGCAGAAGCATCATGTAAAGTTCTGCCCTAGAGGTTTTATTTGAATGTAACATTTTAGTAAATATTTGTTTTACTCAATCATTCTGTGGTAACTTAACTGGATCTAAGGGGTTGATAAGTTTTTTTCTTTCTTTCTTTTTCATGAAAAAAATTGCATTTGATTTTGATGTTGAACGTTTTATTTTTTAGTTTGCTCAACCTCCTGGATATGAGTGGTGCTCACCATGGTAAGTGTGTAATTTATAAATATTTGGGATTTAACATTTTTGTTTGTTCAAGATAAATACCTCCCAAGATTGATCATATTTTGCCCACAGACAAGAGTCAGAGGCTATGCTCTGCTTTGAAGGTCAACAACTGATGTCACACTGAGTTTGTTCAGGTGCAGACATTATTTAATTAAGCCTGACACACTTATTTTGTACATGTGTCTATAGTTTGTCTCCAAAAGATGTTGCATATATTGGACTTAGAGATATTGAACCACAAGAAAGGTAAGTGTTTTTTTTATTATTATTAGCGACACAAGGAGATGATTTTCTGACTTTTAGTGAAAATGATTTTCACTTACAGTAAAAGCATGTGTTGGTTATATTGGAGGCCAGGGTGGGAGTACTCAGATCAAGGAAGTATTTTACACGGAGGGTTTAACCGATGTCCAACCCCCTACCCTTTTATATACCATTTTTGACAGAAATGATGCCCCTTTTATATACCTTCTTCTGAAAAATGGACCTACCCCTTTCATGTACCTTGTTTAGAGCACTCATGCATCCCTTTTAACTGCTGTAAATTCACCATCCTTTTGAATATAAATAAATCACTAAACCAGGACATTTTCTTGTCTCCGTCACGTCCATAAAATGCTTCTGTTAGCCCTTTTCAGTCCTTTTATAAACGCAACATGACAGATTTCCCTATTCTTTCATACCTCAACTAATGAAATCCCTACCCTTTCATATACCTGAAGCCTGAAAAAGGGACTTCTTTCAGGCGTAGCCTCACCATATTACAGGCCAATTTAGAGAGTACCCCCCACCCCCCAGAGGAGGGGTTTTTTACCACTTTAAAATACATGTATGGCAGACTTGCAAGTCTCACGACTTTGTTATGAGTCTCACGATCTCACTAGTCACTGTAACTTGACTGCAGGGAGATATGTGATGAGCTTGGAATTGCAGCATATACCATTGATGACATTGATAAAGTTGGAATTGGAGAAGTAATCCAAAAGGCACTTGAAACCATAAATCCAAGGTAGAAGATATGATAATGATCTAATTATGATGATAAAGTTTTAATTTTATAGCCAACCCGTGATAAATGTTGTTCAAGCAGGCACATTGTCAATGGTTTTGTAACCTACTGAAAGGAAAAGTACTACCTCTACCTCTGGACAGTCCTAAAAAATAAAGCATCTGATCCATTAACAATATTTTTAATTTTGCTGTAGGGGTGATCGTCCCATTCATGTCAGTTATGATATTGATTCATTGGATCCAAAGGAGGCCCCAAGCACAGGGACACCAGGTTAGATGCCCTTGGCAATGCAGGGTGTAGCACAGTAAAATATAACCCAGTTGAGCTGTCATATATGCTTTGGCACTGTTTATTAATCTACTGTTCTAACATTCCGAATGTTTCCTCTGTTTTTAGTGAAAGGAGGCTTGACATTGGATGAAGGAATTTACATCGCTCAAATGGTGGCTGAAACAGGTTTGTTTACACTGAATAACAATTTCAAGTGTAAATAAGCAAAAATGCACCTATGTTGATTCTTTCTTTCTTACTTTGTTGGCTTGTTTGTTTTTTCTTTCCAGGTTAACACAATCCTTTTACAACAGCAATTTTTGATACCATTAATTTGACCAGAAATTCTTTGAAAATTCCATTGAACACTCGCTAGCAATGATAAATTGTTTGAATTTTAAAAGTCGCAGAACTTGGCTATCATTGTTTATTTCATAGTTATCAACTCTGCATAACTTTTACAGTCAAGGCAGGTCAAGGGTACCCCCAAAGATTCTAATAATGAATTGATTATTTGAGAAATGAATCCGTTAGTTGTTCCCGTTACTAGTGTCAAATTCAAATCGGCATTCCTGTGTAATGAGCTGTGAATATTTTACGAGAACTTCTCTGTACCTGGTCAGATTGTAAATCTTTGAATGGTTAAAATTGCTTTGAAGACATTTACATCAAGCTCTGGAAAAATGAGCTGGTAGATATTTAATTAACTCCCTTGCGTGTGAATTCACGGCTTATTACACGTGCAAAATGAAGATAGGAATCTGAAATTTTTTACTACCAACGGATTCAACTTTTGAATAATAAATTCATTGATGGAATCTTGGGGGGGGGGGTACGCTTGACCTGGCTTGACTGTAAATAAAATGATTAGCAGCAGGGTACCGATCTCCATGCTGAAGGCTGTCATACTAATTTATCTGTTATTTCTGCCGTATTGCAGGGTGCCTCTCTGCCATAGACATGGTGGAATTTAATCCAGCAATAGGAAGTGAGGAAGAAGTGACAAGAACTGCCATGAATACAATGGAACTGATTAACATATTACTCGGCAAGAAAAGTCACCTCACAGAGGCTCCATTGCCTCCTGTGGATGAAAACAAAGTTGATGTCAATAATGGAGTTGTAAATTAATCTTTAGCAAAAGTGGGGGGGTGGGGATGGGAGGCTGTAAAGGGTCAGGGGAGAGGTGGGAAGATAAAATCGTAATTCCATGATGGTGAAGAATACACTACTGTGGGCTATATTATAGGTACTTCCATGTGAGTAGATCAAGGAAAAAGTCGCCATTTTGGACAGTGTGAGCACCAAAGACACACCCCAGGGCATTCCAGGGTGTGAGCTCAAAATGTTGACAATTTTCTGTGAGAAGGTCAGTTTTGGAAAGTTGATTACAAAGCACTTTAGCTGATGTAAAGTCATTGTGTAAAGTGGTTTATTTAAGCTCAGTTACTTGTGCCGTTATTTATCGTTGCCTATTTTGTGCAATATTTGAGCAATGTAAATAATTTTTACAAAGTTGGCCTGAAATAACAGAAAGGAAAAGTAACTAGCAGGTTGTAAGCTTAAATGCAAATTATAAATTTTTATTATGTACCATGTGCAGTTTCATGAATTTTAAATGTACGATGAATTATAATTACCAAATAACAATCGCGAGAGTAACAACAGTACTATACTCGCTACAAATGTCAATACTCAAGTCGCTTTAGAGAGGAAGAAGCAATCTATTCTGTAAAATCTCGTACGTACATATAGAGCGGTTTTCACTTGACTGTCGAAAGTAATTGGTTTTGGTTTTGGTTTTACTACGCCCTCTGGTTGGCTAGTGTATTTACTTTGGTTTTGGTTTTACGACAGTCAAGTGAAAACCGCTCTATATGTAAGACCTATGAAGTGTACAATACACGATAAGCTGACATAAGAGTTTGTATGGGAAATAAAACTCGGAATAAATACTAGACTCAACACACTGGGTAGATTTCTCAATAAAGAGCATAGAGCAGTGATGCCGGGAATTGTTCTGTCTTTCCACGACGTTTCAGCGCTATTTTTATGGTTTTGGATATATTTACTAAGTCAACCTGTAGAATCCATACACACTGGCATACCGAAGTTGCATCTGCCAATTCCAGCCACCCTCAACACCCCTCCAGTAACTGAGGGGGCGTTTGGGCACCTTCTCAATCGAGCATTAGCAAATATAGCGCTGCCTAACTCCAGAATAGACAAAAGCCACCCAAGGGCCGATTGACACGTGCGTGTTGACTCGAAATACAAACATTGAGGACTTTGTTACAAGGAGCTAGCAATTTGACGTAGATTAACTTGTCTGTCAAGGACCGAGCAAACGTGAAGATTCTTCTAACCGTTGTGCGCCCTTCAGTCAGGTATTTGTTTTACCAGGCTTCCTTTGTCAATTCGGACATGGAGCGGGTGGCTTTGCCATTTCTCCGGGAGATTTCCGAGTCAAGGCTCAAGTTGATGGAGATGGTGGAACCAAGGAAGGTGAATTTGTCCACTACCTCGGTTTTAATATCAGAGGTTTGGCTGACACGTATGGTTTTTCTTGAGGACGATTGGGCAGTGGCCGAATAGTGAATGGCCTCCCTCACGAAGTTCCATCTGGAGATGGCATCCTGACCCTGGGGGTACTCGAGGGCCTTCTCTATACCTCGCTGAGGAATTTGCGCCGATACTTTGAGTCAGAAGTCCCGGCTGTGTTTATGCGCGGAGTTCTTTGGTTGCACACCAAGGCATGATCACTATCGCATTCGGCGCTGTTGTAGCTGCGAGTGGAGAGAACGTTGGGTAGGCTGCGTCGTCTGGCGATTACTAGATCAAGCTGGTACTATAATGATCTTTGGGATCGCGAATGTTTCCATGAAACATGATGTTGCGGCTTGCCTTCAAATAAGGTGTTGATTATGCACAGATTGCGCGTGGAGCAGAGCTCCAAAAGTCATAGTCCATTTTCGTTCATTTTGCCGGTCAGATCCAACCCTGGCATTGAAGTCGCCAAGGAGCAGGAGCTTCTTGGCTTCAGCTGATTTCTCTGTACAACTCCTCGTAACGGCGGTCTTTAATGTCTTCAGGCGCGCTCAGAGTGGGGACATAGATACTGAAGAGGTTGATAAGGCCAACTGTATGTAGGTATGTATTTATTCTTGTATACAGCTATTTCGAGAAAGGTTGTCGGAAGAAATGTGCACGCGACAATCCCGATAGGTAATATGGGATATGATCAACACAATGTTCCTGACACTGTAGCTGTCGAACCTACTTTTGTTGCTTTCTTTTAGCACACGCAAACATACTTCCGTGGCCTCTCGTGTCATTCTTTCAAACTTCTTTGAAAAACAGTGAATTCAAAACCACCCATAATACCTTTCGGGATTGTCGCGTGCACTTTTTCCGACAACCTTTCTCGAAATAGCTGTATTCAATAAAGACTAAAGACAGGCGGAGGGATAGGATGCGTACGACTGTATGCTCACTGATTTTATTCACCTCTTCTTAGCTCATTCGTGAGTGAGGTTAATATACTTGGCTATCCTGCAAAAGTCCTGTGGTCATTAAGTTCTGTTGCTATTCTCACAGATCAAAAAGGGTGTGATATCCTCACGTGATTGTATATGTGTATCCTTTTTTCATTGAAGATGGGTGTGAACATATATTTCCAGTAAGGCACCGTTTACTGTGTATAGGAAGAGAAGTTGTCTCGGGTGGGAGGATCACTTGCCTACCCAAGTTACACTAGGCGAGTCAAAGTTTCATACACTTCCCTATAAAAATGGGCGAGACGTTTTCATGAGGAACAAATAGTTGGCTCGCGGCTAGAAGGGTGACGTGTCCCCGGGGGGGTACTCCCATATATTACCTATACGGGTATGTGCCGCCCAACGGGGTCGTGATTTTGAAGCTCCTGATTTAGAACGGGGTATCCATTTCAGAGGCGTTTTCTAGAACGGGGTGTCGAACGCACGAAAGCTTCAGTTTTGTAAGCAGCCATTTGAAATTATTTATTTAATTGTTGCTGATTATGAAGAAGCATTTATCTGATGTAAAGTCGAACAAATAAAGAAATATCTTTAAAAAAAAAAAAACAGGGCTGTTTCAATTTACAAACTTTCTACAACGGAGTATAAAAAATTGGCCCATTTCTAGAACGGTGTATCAATTTTAGGGGAAATTTTTTCTAGAGCGGGGTGCCAATTTGGAGTCCCGGCACATACCCACCAAAAAAATACCCAGGTGCCACCCCCGGGGACGTGTCTAGCCTGTCAACCTTTTTCGATAGCATAGTTCCGCTCTTAGCCAGGTCAACTTTTCTCCAAATAAACACTTTGGCTCGCCCAGCCAGCTGGGTCAACTCGGTCAAGGCAAAACAATCAGAGCATGCGCGAGCACAGTTGGCTCCAGCAAAGGTTGGGAAAAGGTTGAAAAAGGGTCAACATTTTTCTAGACCCGCGCGTGCCATTTGCGTGTCTCCCGTTTTGCTCGACGGACTACAGGAAAAAGAGAAACTGCTCGTAGTCTAACTTTTTTCTCATATAAACGCTTAAAATTTGTTTCGGCTTAGCGGGTGACCCTCTTCCCCGGGATATCTTTCTCCATATTATGAAGACCTAAGAACTAAGACATTATTCGAGCATTTCGAGCATTTTGTGTATTGGACATCCATTTACTAATTCCAAGGAGACAGACATAAAATAATCCGGCATCTACATGCGGTAGCAGCTCATTATAAGGATGCCTAAAATGCGTTTTAGACCTTTTTACCGATACGGCGGCCATATTGAATTAATTAAATTGAAGGCGCATTATGGGATGCCCAGAGGTCATTAGCACGATCCGATATACTCGCTCAGTATTTAGGCGCGCTTTTCGAGGCAATATTTCTGTAAGTTTTTCTAGGAAAAGATTGTAACGGGGAAGAAAGATCGATCGTTGAGCCGTGTTTGGATGTAATATACATCGCCCTTTTCCCGAGAAATTTACAGTGAACTTCTCTTTTTGCCCAAAAAGGGCGCATAAATACTGAGCGAGTGTCCCCTGGTCATCCCATAATACTCCTTAAATCTAACAAATTCAATGTGGCCGCCGTATCGGTAAAAAGGTCTATTCAGTCTATTCAGCCATAGTTGGTTACGGCTCCTTCAGGCATAAAACATTTGAATTTCAAATCACTATGACAGCCATGTAATAAGGTTTTATTTAATGTATGATGAAAAATCAGTTATGGAAAAGACAAAACAAAATTGAGACAAAATGTAAAAATTATGAAATAGTTTGATCACTATCATTGTGATCGCGACGCTTTTTACTTTATGAACAGGTAAGGTTAAAGGATGGAAATTCGTGTTGCAGTTAGGGTCACGTATGTAAATCAGTTAGTTGGCAGTATAAGCAAATCAGGCGTATCTTAATCCAACTAATTATGTTATTGATGTTTTCTCTGTTTAGTGATGATTTCAGTCGTATCCGACATCAACACAGGTTTAACAACGACAGTCCTGAATAGATGGCCGCTGCAACGTGGATTACGAGAGTAGCAAAACGAACAACGTTTTTCCGCCCAAAGGAAACTAAAAAATTACTCCACCTAGGGGCACTGCCTGATGCACTAAGAGAGTTCAGAGTAAGTTCAATTGAATTATTGTTGCTGTTGTTGTGTGTCTCAGTTTTTGGATGCTGATTACTCGTTAACTGTCGTCGCAGTTGTATTCAACAGTTTCTGAACAAGCACCTAAACATGAATTTCAAGAAAAGCCGAGATTTCCCGGCGCTGTGAATGCGCATTATACCGAGAAAATGGATTTTGTTGTTCCTGATGATGGTCAAATTATCCCAGTGTATCGAGTCATGGATCTTAATGGAAACGTCTTGAATGAATCACACGATCCTAAGGTACCATGATCAAATAATTATAAGATTAAGTGAACTTTGAACTGTAACTGTTATTTACTAGTGAAAATGTAATGTAAGAATTCAAAAACTTTTGACCCCTGTATCTGGAGACAAAAAGTCGGCTTTGAGGAAACTTACCCGATACGCAAGTACGTACCAGAAAAATGTGCGACTTTAAAAAGAAGTGCCACAATCTATAAGGCACGGTCATAATTTGTTGAAACACTTTTGAAAAACACAAAATGCACCATTAGAAGTCTTTGTGGGGTACACGTATTGCCGGCTTTCCTCATCTCCCTAATGTTTGTTTGAAGGGTTTTCTTGGGCATAAATGCTTTAGAAATCAACATTGTAGGCCAGAAAAGGCAGGGAGGGGAACAAAATGCGTTAGATTCAACGATTAAGACCAGGAACGAAGCCGCTTTCAGAGCCAGTTTAACTCGTAAAATGAAGGCACCATTTATTCATCCATTCTTGGATCACTGTTTCTCTGCATGATTGGTTTTGTTGCGCACGAAAAGAGAACGTTCTCATAGAATAAAACCTGATAGACTAGAGAAAGTTCATTATCAGTGTTTCTTAAGGCGATATGTTTGAGAGGCACAATTAATCGTGTTCTAATCGTGCTCGAGTCCCGCTTTACCTAAGTAAATGTCGAACAACGTTGTGAAGATCGTGGTCACGCGATAGTAGTATGCAGTTGGCATGGGTTTCCCTATTACCACGAATCCATCAACTTTATCTCGTTATGGATTATTATTGATTGGTATTATTCTTGTCTGTGTTTTTCCCTAGCTGAAGAAAGAAACCGTACAAGATATGTACAAAAAGATGATCCTTTTTAATACAATGGAGCGTATCCTATATGAGGCACAACGACAAGTATGTTTAATCCGAATCCATATTACATGGCCGCGCGAAGATATGAAATTTCTCTTCGAGTGCGAACGAGTGAAATATTATTTAAAACCCTAGAAGAGAAATTTCGTATCTCCAAGCGGCCATGTAATGTTTTATTTATTATATAAACACCAATTAATGCCAAACCATGTGAAAGGAGCGATTTATTATGTAGCCATAGCAACGGCGATCTTGTCAGGCGTGAAGAAATCGTCTTTTTTTGGGAAAGCTTGCCTGGTATTTCATGGGTGTTTATATAATTTATACTACTACATGAGAAATTTCTGCAATTTGATTGGCTTAGAGCAGTGGTATTTCAGCTTAATTTGAAATACCTACATGTGAAAATTACAAACCTTTTGCGGGTAGTAGTATAAACAAATAATAGCATGATTTGTACGTGATATTTTGCATAAATACCATTCGTGATATTTCAAAATTGTCTCAAATTTCACTCGCCCAACGGCTCGTGAAATTACGTATAACAATTTTGAAATATCACTCGTGGTATTTATGCCAAATATCACTACAAATCATGCTATTACCTATACAAATATATATATTGTAGGCGATTGGCTTCCTTTCAAAATATCAGAAACTAAAACATATAATTATTACAATTTTACCGACGCCCGGTTTGCTCGTTGGTAGAGTGCCGGTCTGCTAAATATGAGGCCGTGAGCTCGAACCCCAGCAGGAGCACCAAAAGGTCTTTAAAAAAATTAGTAATAACCAATGGTTAGAGAGTGCGGGCGACAACGATCGGAGGTCCAAAACGCTCTTGCTCGAGCGCTGTGCTTTGCGTAAGTTTGCAGGTGACAGATGATAAAACACGTGTGATCAGATTACGGTTGACAGAAGGTCCAAACGCGCCTGATCAAAGTGCGTTCTGTGTGTATTCCATTCATTCTTAGTTGGAGTCCAAACGAATAGATGGGACGCATGCGTAATAGCAACCTGGAGATTAGGATTGCGGGCTCCTCCTTTCTCCCGCAAAAACTGGTAAGACTATGCTAGCCGCCATTAAAACGCTTTTTTGAGGTCAGATGATAGTGTCATTGCCCGGTGGCGTGAAACCATTGGCCTTGTCTCCTTTAAATAACCATGCACATCAGCTTGACACTGTTCGGAAAGTGTAGGGGACCTAGGCCCCGATGTTATGGTCTATCCGACTTGTCCCTTCATCATCACTTGTCTGTGTGGGCGAGGTGCGGGCCCTGAGGGGATCAAACAGGAACCGGCTTAAGCGGATGCAGAATGCGTCTTTAAACACGCTGTCGTCCAATCTCACCTCTCCAGTTCCTATGCTATTCAGCCACTGGCTGGAAAGAGAGGACCACCGGCACCATTTGCGTTTCCATTTCATAGGGACGGATATCATTTTACATGACAAACTATGGTGAAGAAGGCACTCATTTTGGTAGCGCGGCTGCTCTGTTGCCTGAAGATGTAATATTCGCCCAGTACCGTGAGGCTGGTGTGCTGATGTCAAGAGGCTTCACAATAGACGAATACATGAGCCAGTGCTTTTCTAATCGGAATGATAATAGAAAAGGACGACAAATGCCTGTTCATTATGGTTCGAAAGATCTTAATTTTGTTACTATTTCATCCCCCCTTGCTACTCAGATGCCACAAGGTTAGTAAGTGTTAACTGTGTTATGTTAAGGTTACCTTTGAATTTCAAACATCAGATTGTAGATTACTAGTAACAACAGTATGATGCAAGTTAAGGTTAAGAGATACCTGAAATTAAATGAGATTAGTCTGTGTACAGCTGCCCCTTAAATGAGGTCCACGTTTACTTACGTAATCACCACGTGATTACATGTTTTGTGTCATAGGGCATGACAAAACTTGTAATACGAGCGCGAAATAAAGTAGAACCCCGATAACTCGAACTCGGGTAACTCGAACTCCCTACTAACTCGAGCTACGTCCAATTTCCCTTGGATTTCACCCTACTTTTCAGTCATATTTAATGGATAACTCGAATTCCCTTCTAGCTTGAACTAATTCATTTCCCTTGATTCACTGAAATTTACCCCGATAACTCGAATTCTGGTTCTTGTAACCCTACTCGGGTGCCATCCAATTAGCGCTTCTTTTTGCCAAATCAGTAAAAACACTTAAACTAACACTGGTCAACACTACATAAATTTGATTTTAATTGGTGCAATGAACAGATCACATTTTATCATTAAACAAGAATCGCCGAAAGGCGATTTTTAAATGGGCTGCAAAGAGGCTATTTTTTCTGAGGGGAGGGGGCGGCTTTACACACTCAGGCTACCATAAAACCTTGTCGGCAACCATTGCATGCTACAGAATCTCATGTGAGACTGAAACATAAACTCATTCAGAACATTGTACCCTTTTGAAAGACTTTCGTAACCAAAAAAAAAGAGTACCATTTTTAAGTGGGGGCTGTATAATAACTTTTAAATTCCACCATTATGAATAAAAATAAACAAGTTAGCCATTAATTCTAAACAGAAAGCAATTTGCATTATTTCCACGCACCCCTCCCCCAATCCCTCTGTGCCCCAAAATATAGTGTGACAGTATAACGTGACTAATTTGACGTAACCGGAAATTCCAAAAATTGCTGTCCATCTACGAGCATAAAATGCGACAGACTGAGCTGATTTACTCTAGACAGAAATATTGTGTTGTATGAAAACCAGAAGTATACTAAAACAGATAGTTAACTGCCCATTGATCCCGCCTGATCCAGGGGCCTCACTGACTGCACGGAGACTTTACTGCGCTTTTCACAAACATGCGAACTCTAAAGTTCAAAAGCCACCTTCACAATTGTGTTTATCGCCGCCTACCGTCAATCATAATTACGATCACAAGCAACGAACCTTGAAACAGAGAAACACACAAAACGGATCGAAATCCACAAATCACAAACCATGACCTTTTGAACCCGTGAAGTAAAGTTTTGTTTCCTAAGAGGTCCGTTAAGATGACTGACTGCAGCGAAAAACGCAATCGTCGGTTGGGTTCTGAACTTCAGAATTCGCCTGTTTGTGAAAAGTCCGATCGTAATTTGCGGTCCACAGTCTACATGAAAACGCACTATTTTTTCCACAAGATGAAAAGTATTCAGTTTTAAGATTTTCCTCATGGTATTTTTTTCTAACTTAAAGGAATAAAATCCTTTGCATTTTGAGACCTAAAAAAGTTTAAAGATTTCTCACTCCCATGTTGCGTTCACCAGCACGCACTTCAAACAATGTAAATAGATGAAACGATCGATAACATATTTTTTACCTGATACCAATGTGAGTTAAAAATTCGCTCCAGTTCTGTTTGTCTCACCCAAGACTAACTTTTCTTCATGGAAGATAACTATGCCGCTTTATAACTCGTCCGAAGTTTTTGTGCCAGCTAAACAATATGGAAACACTATTCACAGTGACTCCTTCGATATTAAAAAGACTGAACGTGACGCACTATTATGCCTTTGTTTACTTCTCATCACATCTTCAAGCGAAGTCTCTCTTTTCAAGCGATTCATCTCAATGCACAATAATTGACCCTTATATTAGTTAAAATCCTATGGTTCATTTATATTAATGCTGTTTTTGCCTCTCACATTGCCTGTGTTCGTTCGTATTCAAAACACCTTTACGAAAATAAAGGAGATAAATGGATTATAGGCTTTTTTAAGTTTCCATTTTGCGGTGACTTCAGTTTACATCTCCCATAAAATGGCAAAAGAAATATCAAGAAACATCACGAGAGCTGAAAATTTTCAAAGGCGTGTTTCTGAAACTCGCTAATGCTGACATCAATATAGCGCGCTTGCTGAATGGGCGAAAACACAGAATTGTGATCACAAGATCTTGTACAAATTTAATGACAAAAGCTTAGCAAGATACAGATACAAACAAAAGCAAACCCCGTGAAACCTCGACGTGGGCTACACTTGTATGCTCTACTAAGTCACCAAACCTTGTCAGTAATAGCTGCTATTTTCTTCAAGTCGCTCTCTGTGAAGCTCCCGGATTGGATGTCCCGGAGAAGCTTTAAACTTGTGTGCGAAATTCTCAGAGTTCCTATTTTTGTCCGTGTCTTCTTTATCCTCAGTATCCGAAATTTAGATCTCCAAAGTGGCGTGTGTTGCATTAAATAAAAGGAAATATTGAAAGGAAAAGCCAGTCTTCTAACATGGCAAAGTTGTCACGTCCCTCGCTTATGGACGTGCGTCACATCAGGATTCATCTGCCATTCATCGGCAACTGAGTTGTTCTCTTCACTGACTATGACGGCTTACAATCAAGTCTTCAGCCATAGTGTCGTCAACTGGTGAAATACTTTGCTCATAAATTGTGCTTCTTAATTGCTCACGTACTACATCGATCGATAGTTCACGAAGCAGCCACGGCGTTCCAAACCTGACGCTCACAGTCATCTTTTCAGTCTTTTAGTGTGAACCTACCGTGAACGGCGTGTCGGTTTGAATGCAACGCGAGCATTTCTCTGAGTTTCCCAGCGCCAACATCATCTAACTGACTTAAACTCGAACAATAAAAAATTATAGAGTTACTCCCATGGTCGAATCGCTTCGAACAACGCAAATAGCCTTCTTCAGGTTCGCAACGCCTTGTGGGTTTTTCAGGGGGAGCGCAGACAAGGTACAAAAAGTATCCGTGCAAGGCTCTGTGCAAGAGAAATTCATATGAAACCATTTGTGAGAACATCGTTTCTACGTACCAGACCCTCGTGTTTTCCCTCCCCTGGATGACCACTTTTTGACGCCGACGACCGAAAACCCATTTTATGACTGGGCTTGCCGGGCAGCCCAGTAAAAACTGCCCAATGCAATTGGGGCTTTAATTTATTCATTTTATTTCATCAGAAACGGTAACATAATTATTATGTTACCGTTTCTGATAAAATAAAGTGATTTTATTTACTTAACCCGTGAACTACTACTATGCACTATACTATACTATGCACTATTACGCACTAATCCCATTGTTTTCTTTTGTTTACTACTTGCTTTTTTGCACTACTTATTAGTATCTGTTTCATGGTTCAAGTAAAATCACTCTATATTAATTTACCATAGCCCACTTTTGTTATATTAGAATTTTGTCATGGCTCCGAGACTTTCTGGTCATTTTTCTATATTTGGTTTGGTTTTCTTTGTGCTCAAGTCTCTTCTGGGAATTGCGACACAATGGCGTCGTGGCAAAATTTGCAATTTCAACCCTAAAGCCTCGGAGTCATGACAAAATTCTAATATAACAAAAGTGGGCTATGGTAAATTTCCCAAATCTCCCCTATCGTCCCCGGCCTATGTTAGGTAATCCAAGACAAACTTGGATTCTGGATTCCACGAGCTATTGATTCCGGGTTCATTGTCATATGAACTTGGGTTCGTGATTGGATTCCTTAAAATGAATTGCAGATTCGAAAGCCCACGATTCCAGATTCCACATGCAAAAAAATTACTTTACATGCGGCAACCCTGACAATATCTTTCTGATTCGGCAACTGGATATGCCTATGCAATGAAAAGATCAGGCACTGGAAACTGTGTCATCTGTTACTTTGGTGAAGGAACTGCAAGCGAAGGAGATGCCCATGCAGCATTCAATTTTGCTTCAACTCTGGAAGCACCTGTTGTTTTCTTCTGGTAAACTTTTAACATAGCTGTAGTTAAAAAGGTTACACATAACTTGAGTTGTGAATTGAATTTTGGCTATCTTAACATGGACTATGCAGTTTTGTAGTCCGAGGCGTGTCACCGATAGGTTTCCTCAGTTGGTTGAGGAAGAGACGTTGAAAGAGACCGGGTTCGATTTTCGGTCGGAGAAACAGTCAGGGTCTTAACTGAAATTATTGATAAAGAATGTGTTGCCTGACCCCACGCGGGCGAAATGCGGATGGGTTAATATCCCAGTGTCGTTAGACAAGGACTAAAAACCGTAGGCTCCCTTTTAAATCACCCTCAGTGATTTAGCCTTTGTGGGACGTAAAATGACCCATTTTACTGTTCATAAAGAGTACAGGACGTAGACTACGGTGGTGACCAGCTTTTTATGAGAACATGGCAAGAAAATAAAATTGAGTTGAGTTGAGTCATTGATCTGCAACCATCAGATTTCATGCTTATTACAATCTGCGGCAAGCAGATTTCTCTATACCTAGGTATGAGACAGTCACCTATGGCAAGCACTCTATTAGATATTTAGGGCCTAGGCTATGGACAAAACTACCCAAGAGTATCAGGGACGTCACAACCCTAACGTCGTTTAAAAGCAAGATACGCCAACTCAATATAAGTGAACTTTTAGATGATGGCTGCGCAGGCTGTAGCCTTTGTTCATTTTGACTTCTGTGTATTTTTACTATAAATCTCTTAATTAGTTAACTATAGATATTTTACCTACTACTGTATATAGTTTTTAGTTTGTATATTCTCCCCTAATTGGTGTCCCCAAATTAGTAAGGGATTTGTTCCCTGGCTAGACGGTTTTTGACACTTTAATAAAGTTTCTATTCTATTCTATTCTATTCTATTCTATTCTCGCACTGTTCACAACCTCTTTGACAAACTGAATTTGCTTATTGGTTAGAATGTTGGAGTTAAATTTAAAATGGACTTATAGCTAAAGGCAATAATCAGTCTCACCTTTCAGTCCACGTTTAAACACTTTGGTCTTTTGTGTTTTATCTTTTTGATTGATTTGTCTTCACTGAGCAGCATTTCTCTCTGTATCAATAGTCGTAACAATGGCTATGCAATATCTACTCCTACGGATGAGCAATACAGAGGAGATGGAATAGGTTAGTGAACCTTACGCTAGAAGTACAAAAGTAAAAGGTCATTGTAGGCTTTTGGAACGATCGTGTTGTGGAA
Organism: Porites lobata; assembly: GCA_942486035.1. Taxonomy (NCBI): domain Eukaryota; kingdom Metazoa; phylum Cnidaria; class Anthozoa; order Scleractinia; family Poritidae; genus Porites; species Porites lobata. The sequence goes on from CALNXK010000008.1 coordinate 2,312,485, forward strand.
ATTTGTGGGTGGAAATCTTAAGCCAGAATTTTAGGTGTCCGTCATCTTGGACTGGGGAATCTAATGACAAGTGTTCGTTTAATACAGGAATGTAACAATAGACATGACCACTGCATCCACTTTTTAGGAATCAGCGTCCGCTTAATAGAAGTGTCTCTTTATAGAGTAAATAAGGGAAATAAATGGATTGCTCAAAAGAGGGTGCCCGTTTAATACAGGTTTCACTTTGTTCACATTAACCTTTTACCTCCAAGAGTTGACAAAGTAAGCATTTCAGGAAACTTTTCAAATTTCATCTTGTATAATGACGGAAAAAATACTGTCATTTGAATGGTCACACCATAGGATTTCGTCCAAAGACTAAAAGTTGGAACCAAGACTCAATCATTCACTCTGGGAGTGAAAAGGAAAGAGTAATTTAAAAGATTGCGGCAACCATCCCATTCCAGTGTTTCATGAGCTATGAAGTAGCTTGCTAGCAAGCTCTTAGGGGCGCTCTGGCGGCGGGGCGGGAAAAAGAGGGAGACCTTGCAACTACGTCTCTGGAATTTAAATAGCTGTAGCCTACGTGTAGCGGCACCCTCCCCCCGACGAAGGAAAAACGGGAGAGGCGGAGGGTGCGGCTACACGTAGGCCAGAATAGCTGCAACGAAAAGGTCGATGCGAAATGCAGACTGGCGGAGATGACATAAGTCATGACATCATTACTAGGCATTTGCCGATTGTGCTAGTAAAATTGGCATATTATGCTAGTGGCAGTGCTCGTTTTTTGCCCAAATTATGCTCAAATTATGCTCGCTTTTCAAAATTATGCTACTTTTTTAAAAAATTATTCTGTGCACAAACTTCACAACTCACAAGACAAGTTTGAAAATGTATTTTATTAACCCTGGCCAGACGTTCTGGGCCCGGTTGTTCAAAACTTGGGTAACTTTATCCGGTGGTTGGGCCTATACGGCGAATAAATCTGCTATCCAGCGGATAGTTATCCAGCGAACAAAAGTAGGTTGCACAAAGCCTGGATAGTGTGGTGGATAACTACGTCTATCCCGGGCAAGTTGTGCAGGCTTTGGTCTATCCTCTCTGTTCTCGCAACCTTGTAAACTATCTGGATGTAAGTTCACTGCACTTGACTGGTTTGGCGTGGCGGCCGCCATTTTGAAACGAGCACTGGGAGAAAGACTAAGGAGTCTGGGACCGAGACACAGACTTCCGGTTCCGTTTCATCGAACTCCCGCGGTATCTCAACACAAGTAAAAAAAAATAGAAAAATAGGAGTGGAAGCAACTGTTAATAGTAATCTATCGTTTTTAGTAGCTGAGATCTTCGTTTTCTTGAATTATTCTAAAATTGTGCTATTAAGACAAGAAAATATACGGATTATGCTAGCAGTGCTACTTTTGGAAAAAGGGCAAAAAATTATGCTCAATTCCTCAGATTATGCCAAAAATTATGCTAGCACAATCGGCAAGAGCCTAATCATTACCCTTGGAAGGTGTTTTTCAATGTTTGTTTACATTCGCGCTCGTTTCCGCTTCGCGCTCAGTCGACGGGGGACTACAGGAGAATTGGAGGTAGAATTCAACTTCCAGAGACGTAGTTGAAAGGTCTCCTTCCTTTTCCTGCCCCGCCGCCAGAACGCCCCGGAGAGCTTGCTCGCAGGCTAGCGGTAAAGTGTATTAGTCTGCAGGATAAGCATATTGTATTCTTTATTTTAAGCTGGGCGTGGCAGGGGCTATGGCATGATGACAATTCGAGTGGATGGCAATGATGTCTTCGCAGTTTATAACGTCACCAAAGCAGCACGTGATGTTGCAGTAAATCAAGAAAGACCTGTTTTAATTGAAGCCATGACTTACAGGTAAGATAAAGAAGTCGTTAAATTACTCCGATTACAGGGTGGTCATTACCATCTCTTCCAAATGGCTTTTCTATATGCTGTTGGAAACTGTCAGAGGCAGGAATGAATCTTTTGAAAGTCTTAAGAATAATTGTTTTAAGAGAAAATTCTGTGAATCAAAGGATAAAGCAAATTGCGAAGTTTACTATTTAGTGTATTCCTTCGGAATGATTCGGAACAAGATCGGTGATCTGAGGTCACTGGGATCATGGTGTATTAAAGGCTCCGATGGATCCACTCTGGGCGGGGATTCATCGCTTCCTTTCATCCGGCGATGCTCTCGGATCACTAATGATGATGTAGATCTCCCTAAAGGAACACACCCTTTAAGGGCATGTGGTTCTGTAGTGTACCTTAGGTGCCAATTGATACCTCAGGTGCGGTGGTTAGAACAACAAAATGGCTTGTGTTTTGTGGTTTAATAACGTCGTTAAACTTCCTAACAACCGAGAGAGGCCTTGCTTTTCCGTGGTTTATTAATATTTACTCTATAAAAAATGTTGTATGTGAGACAGAAGTTTCAATGGCGCGAAGTATATACGCCAATAGCTAAAACGTATAATTCAGATGTAGCTAGTACAACATAAACAGTCAAAAATGTCTCCATCTCTCCCAACTAACTTTATTCCAGTTCTATATCGTTTTTAGTCATATAAATACAATGACGGCAAGCCGGAGCTGATTTATAAGATTAATAAACTTGAAAATTTGTCAATGACTTGTGCGGAATTTAAAATCAGAAGCAACTGACTCGCCCTACTTATATAACGAGTAGAAAAGAACGGGAATTACCACTCTGCACTATACTTCTAATGTCGGCTTTTAAAAGCAGGAGTAATCCGTTCGTGCTGTACCACTTAGGTTGAATTTAAAATCGGGAGTAAATGGTTCGCACTGTGCTACATATGTCGACCGAAAAACAGAAGGGAGTAACGGCCGACTCATGTCGGCTTTTAAAAGCAGGAGTAATCGGTTCGTGCTATACTACTTATGATGAATTTAAAATCAGGAGTGAATGTCGTTTCGACATATGTCGACTTGAGACTCGCGAATTACTCTTCTTGCCGGCTTTTAAAAGCAGGAGTCATCGGCTCACGCTATACTACGTATGTTAAATTTAAAATTGCTAGTAAACGGTTCGCTCTCTAATTACATATATCGACTAAGAAAACAAGGGCAGTAACCGCCGACTAGCGCTACACTAATGTCAGGATATAAAACAGGAGTAATATTTTCCCTCGATACTACTTTGTCGCCTTCTAAATCAAAATTACTCAAAATCTCTTCTCCAGGATTGGAGATCACAGCACTATGGCGAGTGATGATAAAGCAATGCACCGCTCATCAAAGGAAGTCGATTACTGGCAAAAAGAGCTTAATCCGATCGTGAGGCTTAGGTAAGTAAAAAAAAAAAGGTTATCAAAGTTCCCAGGGACAAAACTGTATTGTGTACTTTCTTAGTTTTCTAACCAATGGGTTACACACAACATCGAGGGCTGAAGAGTTTTTGGTCATTCTCGATCATGAAAGATCATGCATCGTGTGTCATTGATGGGCACGCAAACCTAACAATTTAAGAAGCGGTCATTTCTCAAAGTCCCAGAAATCTTATTTATTGCATTAACTTAATATACGTTGTAACTGACCCTAAATAAGAGGGGTTCGCTCTTGCTAAAAATTGTCTTCGCCTTGCAAGCCACAGTTTGTTCTTACAAAAAGGGCCCCCGGGCTACTCTTTGTGATCAGCAATTCTTTATTATTGAAGGGGTCACCGGTCTTGGGGGGGGGGTTACCATTTTCAACTTCCCAGAATGATCACTGTTTCAAATAGTCTTCCCCCTCTGTAAAATGGTATCTTGGTCAAGAGGTACCACACCAGTTCACCAAATACACTTTGGATATCTTAATGGACAGTAATTGTTTTCGTTTGACTCAAGTAGAGGTAGAAAACGTTTTGAGTTTCATTCGTCTTTTGACTGATCCTTTCTCTTATCATCGTCGTTTCTGCTTGAGTTTACTTTAACGCCGCTAAATCATGGTGTATTAAGCTATCAGCCCGCCATTTCCAAAGAGTACTGGCTTGATAAAGCATTGACAGGATATATCTATCAGGATTTCTCGGGTCTATAACAAATGACAAAGCTCGAATATTATTTCATTTACTACTAGACAATACATGAAGAACAAAAAGTGGTGGAACAATGAAGTGGAAGAGGAGTGGAAGCGAGATTCTCTTCAACAAGTCATGCAAGCACTCTCAAGAGCTGATAAAGCATTGAAACCGCCTGTGAAAGACATGTTTACTGATGTGTATGACCAGCTACCCCCTCGCTTGCAAAAACAACATCAGGAATGCATGGACCATATCGCAAAATACCCACATGAATATCCCACTGAGCTATATCTGCAAGATGACTAGATTACCATAGGCCATTTAGGAGACCGGGAAGCGAATTTGAGAGATTGCAAGGGGGATAACCCGAACGCGTAACAGTTCGTACATTAGCATATAGTCCAGGGGTAAACTTCCACAGTAAAATTTGAAATTCAAGTGCTCTAGAATGGAAATGCATCTGAAACTAAGTATCCTTTAATTAATAATATGGATACCCAAAATTTTTAGTTAATATAAATTATTGCTGCTTTAGTACCTTCGATTAGAAATTAAAAGGTAAACAGCTAAAATTGATCTGTTTTCAAACTATTTACAATGGAATAAATCATACTGAACGATGTCCATGGTTTTAAAATAGCTGCACCTATCATATAAGGCGCTTTCCAACTGTCCAAAACTCCTAGTTTTCTGGACAGTTTCAGTGTTCCATTTTGTCCTTGTGGAAGACCTTCTGCCAGTTTCTTGTTGATTTTTTCATTCTTTGATCTTAAAATCATAGCTCTCGAATTGTTTCATGTATTTACAGGATTTATCAGCATTGGAAGCATTGAAAAATATGTAAATGAAGTTATTTTTATGTAACAAAACATGAATGGGACCATTTCAAATAAAACGGATGAAATAAATTGGTCTCCACCATGAAAAAGAAATCCTTCTCCTCCCTCCCCAGCCGTCGCTGTAGTCCCTGCATTTCTGAGCCTAAAACACCCTCACTTCCAGATTGAGGCCAAATTCAATTCCTTTCATACAAAAATAAGTTTCCTTTTATTTTAATTTGCTCTGAATGTTATTGTTGCAATCCAAAGCGTCAAGCATACAGGACCAACTAGGGTAAAATTAATTAACAAGAAATCGAATGACCTAAAAAGTAAATTGGAGTTATTTCCTGTGAATCTTCAAAATCTTGAAATAGAATGCACAAAGTAAAATCATAGATGTTAAATGCGTGCGTCTTTACTTGCAAACATAAGCTCGTTATCTTTGCGCTCTTGTCTTAATGATACAGAGCTGTCCGCAGGCTTCGTCAAAGATGGTAGACTGGCATTTAACAGGTCACGTGCAATGTAGAATGGGATGGGTACCAGACTAATGAGCGGGGTTCTTTTTTTCAACCTTACCCTCGTAAATTCAAAAAGAGGCTTTGGGCAGCTCTGGAATGGTCCAATGAAACTTGACCAACTGTCTGACCGTGTTGATTCGCGTGGAATGATCAGGTTCACTTGGAACGGAGGTCATGCCACAAGACTTGATCACAATCAACATTTTACGAGGACAAAGTTAAAATGAGTCTCGAGATATCAGGAGATATCCCTTTCACAACTTAACATCTTGCTTACTTGTCTTTTATAAGGTTTATTGGGGTCGGAAAAATTTAACTACGTTCCTACTAGGCCCCTTGCTTTTTCGACCTGTTGTTATATGTTATTCCTTCAATCTATAGAGAATACTTCATGGAAAGTGCTGGCGTACGGTATTTACGCACGAGTTGTTGACGTATCAGAAATCGAACGAGTGAGCGCAGCGAACGAGTAAGACTTCTGATACAAAAACAACGAGTGCGTAAATACCGTACAAAGCACTTCCCGTGTGGTATTGTGTTTATTATATACATACTGAGACATTCATCATTTTGGCGGCCTTTTTATTTTAAATCTTTCAAAAATGCTAAAATTTGCCGCTACACACTGACCGCAAAATGACAAGTATCAGCTTTTTAGTAAAAACGTTTGTTAAAAACATAAATGACGGTGAGGATATGAGGTAATCCAAGAACTACAAGTAATCTTAGCTGTTTGTTCTCAATGCACAATTGAAAATGAGTGAATTTAAGTAAAATGGCCGGTTTCGGCTGTTGTTTCGCCGGCTGTCTACCGTTTTCTTTATTGACAGCGAAACAAACGAAACTATTCCACTCCATTTCCGAAATGTTTTTCACTTTTTTAGCGAGAAAAACTCTTTGAGTAAGGCCTGGTTCAGACGCCGAACTTTTCATGTGCCGAACCTAACTGAATAAGTTCGACTTTGGAGCGACAATGGCGCGACATCTGATTCAGACGGCGTACCGTGTGTCGAACCTAAGTTAAGTTCGATAGACTCTGTCGAACTTAACGCTCTTGCCGCACCAAACTAAAACTGCCGTACCAACTTGATTCAGACGCCGCTCTTTTGCCGTACTTAATACCTCAGTTAGGTTCGGCACATGAGTGGAGCGGCGTCTGAACCGGGCCTAAAACTTTTCTCGTTGAATGTGTGCGAAGCGGCGATGTAAGCTGCAATAAAAGGCGGGAATTTTGGCGCCAAACTCACACACCTCTGTGGCTTCTGATTGGACGTATCATTTTTCTCACACGTGAAAAAACATCGTTCGCGATTCTGATTGGACGTATCATTTTTTTCACGTGCGAAAACTTTCGTTCGCTCCTTTGATTGGCTAGAACTAATTTGCGTACGAAAATTTACGACATAGCTTTTTGCTGAGTATTTCTCAGTATGTATAATATATAGATTTAGCCAGGGCTAAAAGCGAAGCTCCCATTAATAAATTTATGATTTAAATCAAACAATAAACTTGAAGGGAACTTAAAGGGAACCTCCACTTCAACAAAAAGATAACTTTAAATCACAGGAAATAACTGTTACAGTCAGGTCAATCTAAAATATTTTTAAAGAAAGCGTTTGTATCCGAAAGAAATAACTTTTAGATTCGCCTATTTTTGTTTTCAAATTTTGCGGGCGTCGCCATATTGAATAATTGTGAAGTGTTACGGCTGCCCTATTGTTATTAAACAAAAGCTCTTTGTGTCAGAACAATAGAGCAACCGTAACACGTCACAATTATTCAAGATGGCGGCGCCCACGAAATTTGAAAGTGAAAATAAGCGATTTTAAAATTCACTTTTCCTTCTATAAACACTTTTTTTAGGGACAAATTTCGAACAAATTTGTTTATCAACATAATTTTATTCGATTTAAACTTATTCTGTAGTAAGAGTGGAGGTTCCCTTTAAGGGCACATATGTGACTTTTTAGGGAAAGCTAAGGCCAAGTGACCTTAGAGTGAAAAAAAATCTTTCATCGAATTGATAGGCGGTATATATACACCCAAAAAATAGCAATCATCGTCGATCACAATTTAAGAGCCATAATAGCTCTTGATCACAGTAGATTAGGCCTGGAAAACGAATTCATGGAAAAAAACAAATCAGGCCGAATTTTTTGCGTTCGACAAGTCTACTTAAAAAAATCTTGCCAACAACTCTGGGATCGTGTAAACCAACATTTCATACTTTTTATGCATCACATCTGATGTGAAACAGTAACATGAGGCGCTGTTTTTATCATACAGACCTCAGACAAAATGCAGTATTTCACAATTTTTCAAGACAAATTGCACTCATTCAATATTCAGAGCCGTACGAAGCACGCGTGGGCTTTTAGCAAAACCGTTCAAAAAATTTTCAAAATCACCTATACGGCCAGCCAGTTGTCACTTTTGACAAGCGCCAAATTTTCAGTGAGCATTAAAAGAGTTACGCTTCAACATAATAAAGAATTTATTGTTTATTTTTTTTATTTAATGGTTTTATAACGATGTGCAAACGCGAGGCATTTTGAGTACTGTACAGTACGGCAAATGATCCCCAAAATGGACTTTTCGTGGAGGCATAGCTAAGGAATTGTTTTAACCGGCCAAGGTAGTTGGGAACTACCTTGGCCGGTTAAAACAATTCCTTAGTGACTTCGTTTAGCACGGGTTGTTTCTTTAATGGAGCCCGCTATGCCTCCACGAAAAGTGAACCTGCGCTTACCTTTTCTTTTCCGGACTTCTTTCCGGCGAGGAAAGGATTTCGATTACTTCGTTATGACCGTTCCCCTCAGTTTTTACAGCACTGTTGAAATAAAACAAAACCGCGTAAATTTGTGGGCAGATATCAGCTTTTGCTTACGCAACTCAGTAAACAGTCAAATTTCTGTTTGTACGAAGGAAATGTTACCTGGCAAAAGGACACGTTTCCTCGGTTCTCATAAAAACCGGCTGATATAGCTCTTCACTATTGTCATCTTCAGACTGTGATTCATCTTCTATGGTGATCGTCTCGGCTTTCCCTTCATTCATGGTCGTACTTGAAAAAACTGTCCACGCTCTCTCGCTGACTTCCACAGCGCACGTGGTTTCGAGTCGTAAAACAATACTTTGTACTTTGGTCTTTGGCATTCCGTTAGTCACGTGCCGACCTGTTCAAGTATTAGGCTGATTTAACAAGAGGACGGGGACCAAATAAACAATAAAAATAATACAAATCAAATTAAAATAATTAAAACGAAATAAAATAATAAAAGTTGTAGCTTTCAGACTATTTTTAAGGTGGAAGCTACCTATATTTAGTACATTTATTTCATTTTCATTATTTTTATTTGATTTGTATTATTTTTTGTTATTTGTTTTTTTTAAAATTTTATCATTTGCGCTTTTTTCAAGGTTCCGGGTAGGTTCCGGGGGGTTCCGGTTGGTTCCGGGCGGTTCCGGGGGTTCCGGGCGGTTCCGGGCAGGTTCCGCCATTTACATACACCCCATTACCACGTTTAGATTCCTGATAACTGTCTCCAGCAAAGGCAAAACAAATGAATATACATAAAAGCGTCAATATAACTATTCGCAACATGTTCATGAGTTGTAAGAAAGTTGCTATTTGGAAATTAACAGAAACCTGTGGACATTGATAAGTTCGGGGGCATTTTGACTTGTGTTTGTGTTAAATCATGTCTTGTTTCGTAACGGTCACCTAAGTTACGAACAAATGTCTTGCTGTTTTTCACGTAAAATTAACACTTCAGAGAAAAATCAAATTTAAATATTCTGAAAATTAATTTCACGCTTTCAAAAAGATCAGTAAAGTCAATAAAGCTCTTGTTATGTAGAGGGTGCCCGGCTTTGTATTCCTCAGCTTCTAGGCGTTAAAATAATAGAGTCTTTTCTGCGTAACGTCCTGCCTGTCTTAAATTTTTCAGCGACGAAACATTCTTGAAAGAAAATTGAAGCAATTGAGGTAAGGTAAGCGGTAGTTATCGCGTGACAAAACATCGTGGGAAACCGTCACATTCACGGACGAAAAAGAAAACCGCCTATAATTATTCGGATCCGGGATGTTAGCATAAGGTAAAAGTCCTCTGTTGCCTACCGACTTCGTTTTTACACTTGAATTACTTTTTTTTCATTTAGTTTTTATTCATAGATTTATTTGAGAAGTAAAATTTAGCTTTTAATCTGTCGTTTTGTAATAACAATAAAATCGACACGATGATCCGCCAACTCTTGAGTCCAAGTCATTCCTATTTTTCTTTCGGGATTATTTGCGGTCGACTTTGGGGATCACTTGCGGTCGAGGATCATTTGCGGTCCATTTTGGGGATCATTTGCGGTCTCGGGATCAGTTGCGGTTGGGGATCATTTGCGGTACTGTACAACGACAACTGTGAACGGACTGAAAACAAACAGCAAAGCAATTGCAAGAGACTACTAACAATCAATAAAATAAATGTAATTCGGAGAAACATTTACAGAGACAACAATTTTCAGCTGTCATCAAAAAGTAAACATTTTCAATCTAGTTTTTCAATTTTTAACCGTTTGAGCATGATAATAGAACTTCGGAGTCCCAACAATCGTATGTTTTTGGATTTTTGATTTTAACGGTTTTTGGCGCGAAAATGACGTCATAAGATTGACAATAAAAAGTAGTTTCCGACTTATGGCGTAAAAAAATAAAAATTTTAAAAGAACTTACAGAGATCAGCTCAAATGTGAAAAAAGTATTTGTAAAGCTTAATTGGTTGAAAAGTTATTGAGCTGTGAATTTCGTATTTTCCGCCATTTTGTTACTATTTTTAGAAATTTGATGATCTTTAAAATGTCATATCTTTTTAACCAAGTAAGGGTTTCAAAAAAATTTTTTCACATTCAAGTTCTTCTCTGAGTACTCTTTCAAAATTGTTAACCTGTTATGGCATAAGTTGAAACATAGGGCGCTTTCCATTTAGTCAAAATTTCCGGAATTTCCGGTTCGGCGGTAAATGGAACACGTTTCGTCGGTTCGTCCCACTGGAAAATTCCCAGAAAAAGTGGAAAATCTAAAAAGGTGGTCCCGTTTTCCCGGTTGGAATTTCCGAACGGAATGTCGTGTTCCATTTACGTTTCTTGCAGTTTGTACCAGTTCCAGGTCCACGGTCGGGCACCCAGCCACGTACCGGGGTTTACGACCAAATGGAACAACTTTTTACCAATCGGAAATTCCACTTTTGCTAGCACCGAAATTTCCGGGTTTTTTTCGTAAATGGAAAGCGCCCATATATTTTGCCGTCAATCTTATGACGTCATTTTTGCGCCAAAAACCGTTAAAATCAAAAATCCAAAAACAGACGATTGTTGGGAATACAAAGTTCTATTACCATGCAAAGTCTCAGCTCAAACGGTTAAAAATTGAAAAAGTAGATTGAAAATGTTTACTTTTTGATGACAGCTGACCCGGCGTGATATATATTTAAATTAGCCTCCTAAACTGCGCTCGACTTCATGAAATTAGATATAAAAAAACAAACATACACTGTATACAATAATTACTCGGGCTTACCATTCGAGATGCAGCTCTTGAAAGCTATCAAGTAAGGCCAGAATCGCTTGAGGGACTTTTCAACCCCGCTTCCAGCAAGGCGAAAAACGAAAACGATGCATCCGAAATCGGATTTCCAACTTTGACAACCGGCGCATTTCCCAACCAAAAATTGAATAAACAAACCAGCCATGAATCAAAGAAGACTGTTGATAGCAGCTGTATTTCATTTTACAGTCAAACCAGGTCAAGCGTTCCCGTCGCTAACAAACTAATGAATTCATTAATGGAAAAATGATTTCGTTTGTTGATTCAATAATCCATTCATAAAATGAATAATCCAACGGTCAAATTGTACCTCGATTCAATAATTCATTGCCTTTAATCAAAATAACAGCTAGAATAGACAGACCGCAAACGCAAAGAAACTGACAAAGGCCGAGGATCGAAATCCACCAATCACCGCACATACACTGACCTCAGTTTGACCGTCGTGTTTTCTAAGAGGTCAGGCCTAGGTCTGTTGCACTGATTATTGGCAGCAAACTGGCGTACATGTAACAGTTTGTTTGGGTTTGAACTTCAGAACTCGTCCGCACTCGACTCTCAGAAAAAAAAGAGGAAAAAACAAAATTCTGAGGTCAACTTGTGGAAAGTGTAATTTTTCAAAAAACAGTAATCGAATCAACATTCAATTATGGAATCGAGGCTAAATATGACTATTGGATTGTTCATTTTATGAATGGATTATTGAATCAACAAACGAAATCATTTTTCCGTGAATGAATTCATTAGTTCGTTAGCGACGGGAACGCTTGACCTGGTTTGACTGTAAGCATCCAGTGGGAAAAGACAGTAAAAAACATCACAAGTTGACAAAATACTCTGTCAGCTTCAGCTGTCAAAGTAAACAAGGTTCAAGATGCTGCATAAATTTTCTGCATGAACTCACCTGTCAAATTTTGACCAATCAGAGCGTGATCAACGCGTGACTATGGTGAGAAAAGTGAAAAGCCTCTGTCTTCCCTGCTTGTATTTTTAAATGACTGGCTGAATTTTCGCGTCGGAGATCAGTTTGAAATCAAAATGTTAATAACGCGGGACCATAGTGACATTAACACAACACTTTCTGTCATCATGTCATTATGTTGCTGCCGTTCTCTTTGCCTTTGTATTTCTCTTTCACGTTGCCTTTGTCTGTTCATTCTAGCTCTGTCTCGTTCTGCTTGCCGGCGTTTTTCATTATAATTTTCTCTCCTTCTTCTCGCTCTGACTCTTTCTACTTGCCGACTTTCTTCGCTAAAATGTTGTCTTCTTCTTCTACTTCTAACGCGCTCTCTTTGGCGATCGTCTTCGCTTGTTCTACGCGTGTTGACTCTTGCTCTCTGCCGTTCACCTTCTCTTTGCTCTCTGCTTAAAACCTGTCATCTACAAGCTAAAATCTCTCTGCTGTTGTTTGTTGACATAATAGCTTTCGCAAGTTGTAATAAAAAGTTATAAAGGCTCTGTCGAAAAATCTTTTTGCTAAGTTGCTTTGAAATTTCCTTTTTCAAAACCAGTTGCGCGATATAATTGCGCGACGTTGTGCCATGCGATTTCCCGCCAAAAAATCTCTACTTTCCCCTACCCCAAGAGCCCATGCGGACTACTTTCCACTACCCGAAAAGTCCGTACGGACGGACGTACGCTGACATCATAACCAAAATTTCTCGGATGGGTAGTTTATCTTAGTTATGGTGCTCCGCTCGCGCGCGCTTCGCGCCCGCAAGGAGCTCCGCTATAATAGTAAAGTATCTTTGAGCTTTTGAATAGTAAAAGCTTCTGCGATGCACCTTATTTTAATAATGCAAATAACGTTGTAGCTGTTGTTGCTTTCCTTTCCACCAGTGCCAGTCTCCCCTCTCTACGCCCCCTTTCTAAATCCTTTCTAATCTGGTACCCAGATGTCACTGTCTTACGCTGAAAAGTGAGATCTCCCTTTCCCTTGGCCGTGGGAGATCTGGGTACGAGATCAAATCCTTTCCAGCCCCTGTAGCTTTGTGTTCTCAAATTTGGAAGCACACAACCAAAAAAACAAAGTATCTAATGAATCAATCAAAGGGATAAAACAGTTCCGAGGGTATATCGGTAGAAGAGCAGTAGCATTAAAAGTAGGGACCGCATGATCGCATCCAACCTCGTACGTAACTACAGTTCTTTAGGCGTCTCGTTTCGATTTTAATTTTAATCCGGCCGGAAACTTTTTCCAAGTGCAAACAAAAAAAATGCACTCAGAGCGACAAAAACGATTTGAAACCTATAACAAACGTCTTTTATTGCGATATACTGAGTCACCACAACACATTTTCCCTTAACCTGTCAGAGACGGTATCGAAAGGCTTCAAATGATATACCGTGCCAATCCAACTAAGGTAATCTCAGCAGTTAAACCTTAATTTTCATAACAAAACAAAACACTGAATAATAATGTTAACAGCTGTGGTCATATGGCTCTATCTAACAATGCCTTATTTATCGACTCAAAGAGATTTTACCTAATAATTTTTTTCTAGCCATGAAAAGAGATCATTGGGAGTAACCGAAGCGCTCTTTAGTTATTATACATTATTACTTTATCTAAACTATAATTGGACATTTCTTCGTATGCAATACCACTGCACACAAAATTCAGCTGAGAGTGTGTAACAAGGCATTGAACGATCTGTAAACTGCATACCAAAATCCGTGGTAAAATAAAGAAAGACACAAATTCAACAAATAGTTTATTAAGTGAAGATAGGTGTTTAGGTGACACAGTATTTTTGTAGGACACTGCCCTTCTTTGAACCTCCGATAAGTAAACAGCTTGGTCTTGACTGTTAATCCACTACACCTCAATTCAATTTTCACTTTAATATTATTTTTGTTGCGTTTGGGATGAGTAACACGTGACATTGACTTAATCGAATTTCAGCCCTCAATTCTGAATTTTTTTTTCTGGAAAAGCTCTACGCCACGTATACTTCAATGTCAAAAAATGCAGTTTTATGGTATTCAAATCACACAAGAAACAGTTAAAAACAAATTTGACTATGAGTTAAGTAACCAAGTAATTCAAACAGTAGATAAGACGAAGTTCCTTGGAATAGTAATTGACCAGCACCTAACATGGAAAAGTCATATTGAATTCATTGCATCGAAAATCCCTAGTGCAAAAGGAATTCTTTGTAGAATTCTCTTCTTTATCTATCAGCCACTATTGAAAATGTTATATAATAGTCTGATTTACCTGTATCTTTGTTATGGTAATGTTGTTTGGGCAAACAACTATCCCACAATACTTGACAAATTATTAAAACTCCGGAAACACTTTCTCCCTCTCGGTCGTTCACACTGTTCACTTTTAGGCGTTAAAATTGACTACTTTCTTATTAGCTGTTTTTGCTTCCATCTTAGGTCAAAATCACTCCCTGAATAGTTAAATGATTTCTGCTCAGAAACACTCATGTCCACAACCATTTTGCAAGAAACTCCATATAACTATGCCATTTCATAGTGCCGGCTTTCCGATCGACAACGTTAAAAATCCCCGTTAATACGGGCATTGAAGAGGCCATAGAAAGTGTCTGTATTACCGGGTTATTCGTATTAAGCGGGTCACGTTATTTAAATTTAAAAAAATACTCCTTTCATTTGAACAAAATACTAACGAAATTAAAGAGCAAGTGTAGAGCACATTAACATTGTCAAACCAAACATCTCTAACTGTCACAGAGACGTCATTCCTACGACTAAATCCACAGAAACACTCAAAAATCTCTGGCCTATTACTAAAAGAGAACGATTCATCCATATTCGGTGTGCTGTTGCGTTCTGGGAGATCGACATGCTGTAGTGACCAACCGAAGGCTTTTTCACCTTCAAAATAGACTGCAAAACAGTCTGTTCGATGGGCAAGAGTCAAGTGTCCGTTGTTTGCATTAACGGGTGTCCGTATAAAGCGGGTCAAATTTAGAGAAAATGTAAGGGCTTTTCTTTCGCCACGGACAAAAAAAAAACTGTCCGTCCATAATAACCAGGTGTCCGTAAAGCGGGATTCAATTGTACCGTTAACTGCGGCTTAAAAGCGCCCCCGCCAGGCTATAGGCCCATTCTACCTGTAAACAAAAAATAAATCCGATTATAAGCTCCCCGGATGTAAGCCGCCCTGTAGCTTGTATTGAAATGAACTCGATTTATGATGACGTTCTGAGCCTAATTAAAAACCAGATAAATGCAAAACGTATTTTGTTGAGCACTGAAATAGCTTGTTTCGAAGCGCTGATTTAGTCCGGTTATAAGCCCCCTCGGATATAAGTCCCTCTGTTTATTGTATAAGCCCTCCTTTACCCCTTACGAAGGTGAATATAAGCCTAGGTATTATAACCGACGGTTTACGGTAGCTGTCTCCTGAGTGAGAGTAGTCGGAGGGACGCTTATTTGAAGGAAAGCGCTAATTCGAGCATTTTCGAGTATTGGACATCCATATACTAAATCTATAAAGGGGCAGATTTTAAATAATTGTTTCTCTTGCAAACATCTAAATGCAATAATTAGTATTATTATACATTCTACTCACTATCTGTCTTCTCATTGGCTAAGAGCTTACAGCGAATTTTGGACATCAAGGTCTCGAGAAGTGTTATCAGCCTTGGCTTTCGGTTCGGCTGGTAACGCTTAGCCCGACATTGATTATTCCGGATATCGCAAAAACCTCATCCAATAATCGTTTAGAATCCCTAATATGCGTGCAGTTCCACAGTTGGTTCGGTTCCTTCCATAATAGTAAGTAAGTAAGTAAGTAAGTAAGTAAAGACTTTATTTTATGAGGGTTAGCACGAAATAGCCGGGGCTAATAAACTTGTGGCCCTCTAAATAATAAATAATAAAATAATAATTGAGTATACTAAGCTATGAAAAAATACAAGATTAAAACCAATTAAGAATACAGATACTATAGAATCTACTAAATTATTTAAAAGATAAAATATAGCGTTATAATAATCTCACAGTTCATCAAGTAACTTAAATAGAAAAATGATCAAGATTCTGCTGTTGTTTAAAAAATTCATTCCACAATGCTTTTTTTAAAGAGTCTTACAGGCAAAGATAAGCTGTTCCACGCTTTGCAAGTTGTTACGGTAAAAGTTCTGCCTCCTTCTGTTTCGCGATTATACCTCGGAGAGGTTAGGTTAAAATTACAGTACCTGGTTTTTCTACTGTGGATGTTACTGTTTAATTTAAGTAGATCGTTGAGATAAACAGGGACGTCACCTTGTAATCGCTTATAAGCAATGATACATTTAGATATGAAAGCGTCTTTATAAAAAGGCAACCATTTCAGCCGATTAAACAAGGGAACTGATGGTGCTTGAGGGGGGGCATTCAGGATTACTCTAGCTGCTCGTTTTTGGAGCTTCAGGACCCGCCCAAGGCTTTCCTTATCACAATTAGTCCAAAGGACGCTTGCATAATTAATCACTGGCCTGATCAAAGCATTGTAATAAAGTAATCTTTGTTTAAGGGGCAGATAATTCATAATTTTCTTTAACAAGCCGATGCGCTGTGAAACTTTCTTACAAACAGTCGTAATATGCTCAGAGAAAGATAGCTCTTCATCAATCTCAAGACCTAGTAGCTTAACGTTCATAACGTTAGTTAATAAACTGCCATTGCGAGTAATCTCAGGGTTATTGTTTATTTTGGTCGAGAGTAGCTTTCCCTTCACGGTGAGGACCTTGGTCTTTTTTTCGTTGAGTGGAAGCCTGTTGGCCAATGCCCAGTTAAAAACGTCTGATACAGATGTATTAAGAGATTCCTGCAGTCTTCCCATCCTGCCACAATCTGCTGACGATGTGATTGTAGTATCGTCTGCATAAAGATCTATTTCAGAGGAGCTGACATGAAGTGGCAGGTCATTAATAAAAACTGTGAAAAACAAGGGGCCGAGTATACTGCCCTGGGGGATCCCATGTTTCATAAGCGCCACTTCTGAGACGCAACCACCCAAATGGACAAGCTGGTGTCTGTCCGCCAAATAAGACTGGAACCACTTCATTGTTTCGCCAGCAACACCATATACTTTCAGCTTATCCAGAAGAAGACCATGATCTACCATGTCAAAGGCTTTACAGTAGTCTACTAGCACCATGCCACTAACTCTATTCTTATCTAAATTGAAGAGCAATTCGTCAATTATCTGTATGAGAGCGGTGTCTGTAATGTGATTCTTCCGAAAACCAGACTGGCGAGGATAAATCAGATTGTTTTCAGTTAGATAACTGTATAAGGAGTCATGCACATGTCTCTTGATAACTTTAGAAAGGACAGGTAGCACAGATATTGGTCGAAAATTCTGAACGTCACGTGAGTCACCATTCTTGTACAGAGGAGAAACTTTAGCTGTTTTCCAACGACTTGGAAATGATCCACTGGAAAAGGAAAAGTTAATCAATCTCGCAACAACAGGTGCTATAACAGGTGCCGCTATACGCAAAAGCTGAGAACCTATTTTATCAATGCCAGCAGCTTTGCGCGGATTTAACTTTTGTAACAAAGTAAGCACCTGCGCACTAGTGATGGATGGAATAACATAAGATGTATCAGGACTTTTTCTGGATCTGACAAAGTCTTGCAGCTTTGAGGGGTCAGATGGAACTTGCGGTAATGTAGATCTTAACCTATCTGCTATACTGGAAAAATGAGCGTTAAAATGTTGCGCCATTAGCTTTTTGTCATCTATAACAGCTTCCCCAATATTAATACTGTTAATATCGCGTCTGTTCTTTCCTGAGCCAGTCAGTGTTCTTATTGTCTTCCATATTCCTCTTGAATTTTCGTTTTGCGCTCCTAATCATCGCAACTGCTTTGTTTCTGCATAATGTCTCTGCATAAATCATGGTGGCCATCTAATGACGTCTTAAAGGGGCTATGTCACCCCACACGCATGCGCCAGCCAATGAAAACAAACTTGAAAAAGTCGGCGGCCCGTCTTTTTCAAGTTCTGTCGGAGATTTTGGAAGGCTGTTTTTATCTGTCTAAATCTCAGCCATCGTTCGATAGTTAGCGAAGTTTTGTATTAAGAATCGTTCTATGGTGATTACAGAATAATGTTTTGGCGTTATTTTGAAATTGTTTGCCTGTGGAATGTTTTTACGTGGATTTACTGTGTCCTCTTATCAGCGGCCGTTGTAGTGGCAGAGTTAATGACGGCTACTCCACAATGAGTGATGGAATCGTTGATGGAATCTTCCCTATAGTTCACAGAACCTTTCTTGGATTTTTCTTATGCTCAAAGTATGTGGACATATAATGAAGCGGCTATCGAGTTGGCGGCGGCCATTTTTTGTAAACGATTATGTACACAGGAAAAAATAACGGATTCCCATTTTTGGATATTTTAGGGTATTTAAAGAATACCCATAAAAATCCCAAATTTGGCAAAGTGAGACAAGTCCCAACCAGGGAATTCCCAACCAAGTTCCCTGGTTGAGACTTGTCTCACTCTTCCAAATTTGGGATTTTTGTGGGTATTCTTTAAATACCCTAAAATATCCAAAAATGGGAATCCGTTATTTTTTCCTGTGGTATGGGTCAAATCGAAGCTTCAACATGCCCCCCCGGGCATACCCCGGGCATTTGACACCTTTGTCGTCCCGGGGAGGAGGGAATTTGATTATCAGAGTCTTCCAGGGGGTGGGGAATTTGATCCCCATCCTTCAGGGGTGGGGGATTTGAACTGCACCCTCGATTTCATGTAAAATCTTTGGCGTGGCGAGCTATCATGGGGGACGCGGTGTTAGAGGATTTTCGTGGAAAAGATTGTGCCTTTGTGGCCAGTTGGTTACGAGGAAAGGGCTTAAACAAGCTTTGTGCTGTATTTGAAGTATTTAAATTTTGAAATTTTCAGGCTTTGAATGTATGAATGTATTTTATTGTTGTGTTTTTTTCCGTTGCTTTGCGCGAGACTTTTGTTCGTAGTAAATAGGCTAACAGTGTTTCTCAGTTTCTGTTACATTTATAAAGATTTTGTTCGACAACTGAAGGTGTTTCCACCGTCTTTCTGTCTTTTTTGTGCCTGTGAAATGTCCCCGGGGTGGGGGCATTTGATCACCTGAATGGACCCCAGTGTGAGGCATTTGAACGGCATTTTCGCCCGGGTAGGGGGAATTTGAACAATAATTTTCAAAAAAGTCAAATGCCCGGGGGTTTGCCCGGGGGGGGGGGCATGTTGAACCTTCGATTTGACCGATACATTACAAGAGCATCAGGCCATGAGTTTCGTGACGAAACTAAACTCCTGGCGAAGGAAACATTATAAAATTCGGCTAGATTCCTTCTTGTATTTATCTGGATTCACGGCAAAGATAAACACGACCGTTTGCTCGTCCAGATTGTTCTCAACGGACTTAGAGAGGCACCTAAGTACGAGTTAGATCCTGTACATGCCATGTTTTTGAACTGTTTGTGTTTACGTTCGAGGATATTTTTGGAAAATAGCAGAGTTTACTTTCCCTTTTTATCAACGGACTCCTTATAGTGGAGTAGTATACCAATGATGCTTGGTTCTGTTTTTCTCGACGTCGCAGTGATTCGGCACGATCGAACAATTTTGCGCGATAATGTATGTTTCCCTAAGATCAAAACAAAGACTTGATGTCTCTTGTTCTATCAGCATCTAAATTATAAAATCACTAGCGACAGACAAGTCTAGTTGTTAATGATTTGAAACAGTCTTGGTCTTTATCTTCGGTCTAGCGTCTTTTGTAGCTCGTTTGTAAAATACAACTTCGATTTATTTTGTTGAATAAGACAATATGTTGTTGTTGAATTTTTGTTTGCGCTCTATTTTATGAATGGCATGCGTTTTTACTTCAAAACTACAAGTAAAATTGTCGTCACAATTTTATTCTTGATCTAGCATAACCAGAGAAGAAACGTTCCGTAAATTCTATCGAAATATCCCTTATCTAAACCCATTTCGCTTGTTAACCTCTCTAAATTCGGAGCCTTGAACGTGACAGAACAGAACATGGAGAAAGTCACGCGTTAAAAACAATAGAATTTTGACAGTTGAAAGTAATTTGCATAACTCAGAGCGCATGCTCTCCAGCTGACATAGCCCCTTTAAGGTGGAGTAACTGAAATATACTACGGCAAAGAAAACTCGTCAAAATTCGAAACTGATTTTTCACTGTTATTGTGACTACAACTCGTTCAATTTGTCAATAGTCATGGGTCTAGATGGAACCATGTGTTGTTGTCGTGTATGTAAATCAGTGAAATGTTAGTACAAGCAAATCAGGCGTATCGTAAAAAGAAAAAACTAATTATGCTGAAAGTGGGAAGTTTTTGAAAGTTTTGTTTTGATTTATATCCGACATCAACACAGGTTTTATCAACAACAACAGTTACATAGATGGCCGCTGTAATGTGGCTTACGAGAATGGCTACTCGAAAAACACTTCTCCGCTTTCGGGGAAAAATACTTAATCAAAGAACACTACCTGATGCATTTAGAGAGTTGAGAGTAAGTAAATCATCGATGTTGTTGCGTGGCTATATTTTTTTCGGGATATAATTACTTTCAACTGTCATTGCAGTTGCATTCAGTATTTTCTGGAGAGACACCTAAACATGAATTTGAAGACAAGCCGAAATTTCCTGGGGCTGCGAATGCGTTTTATACCGAGAAAATGGACTTTATTAATCCCGATGACGATGTAATTATCCCGGTGTATCGAGTTATGGATCTTAACGGAAACAACTTTGATGAATCACAAAATCCCAAGGTATCATAAATAATTTTAATAAAGTCGTCTAGAATATAGTATGGCTATTTCGTTTCAAGCTCTGTAACTGTAGCTAATTTTCCGATGAAATTTAAATTTAACTATTCCAAACATTTTGAAGGCTGTAGCGGCCGACGCAATAAGCGGTTTAAAGAAAAGGTTACCGGGGGCGAAGCTGCTTATACGCAGGTATGACCTAAGAAATGTGGAAACGTTTTTAAAAAAAAGGAGCCGTAATCTCGGTCAACATTTGTTGAAACATTCTCGAAAAAACAACATACACAAAGTCTTTGTACTATCGCGAATACACATTTTGCTTGCAGCTCCTCCACTCAACATTGGTTTCACGGGTTTGCTTCAATTTTTGGATCACTGTTTCTCTGCATGATTGATTTTGTTGCGCACGAAAAGGAAAATTTTCTCGCTGAAAAGCCTTGATCGATTAAAGAAAGCAGCTCTTTATCAACACTACTGTATGGTCTCATACTTGAAAGGAGAATTAAGAGAAGCTGCATTCTAGTTCAAAGTTTAGTTGTCGAGCTCAAGCAAACTATCTATAAACGAGTTGGGACGCGTCCGGACAGGTAAGAAAAAGTCTGGTCTATTTTAAACCGCGAAAGGTGAATTGTTTCATTCCACTTTATATTCCGAGAACGGACCTAAGAGGCAAGGCTTTCATTTCTCGTTTCAATTCACCCGGACCACGTGACCCGAAGAGCATAAACCGCGAGTAGAATAATGAGGCCTATGGATTAGGCAGTTCGTTATCATCATCCTTCGACTGCCTTCGAGATAGGCCTCACATGCATCTCGCCACATTATCTTAATTCTTCCAAGTTTTTAAAAATACGAGCCGTTATCCGTTCTAATTGTGTCGGCACATGAAAGGAGTGTACTTCCTCGACTTGGGCATGTTAGTCTCAGGGAAGAATGTCAATAGCAAGTCTATGGCTCGAAGTTAAATTTAAAGACATCCTTTTTAGGTAGAGGACAACACACTGACCGCCCCCCACCCCCCTCATGGACTACCCATATGGATGGACTACCCTAAAATGGACTACGCAGCTGAAGTTTAGTGATTAGGGTTAGGAAACTGAGTGCATCATGTTCCATTAAGGGTCATTAGATTGGGAAAACTGACCTGAAACTTGATTCACTCAGTGTCCTAACCCTAATCACTAAGCTTCAACGGCGTGGCCGATTTTAGGGTAGTCCATATGGGTAGTCGATGGAGGTAGTCCTTGGACTGGGGGGTTAGTGTTTTGTCCACCACCTCCTTTTTCGCATTACAGGCGAACTTTGCCGTTTACCGTTTCAGATTTTAGACAACGGCAGGTGATCCTGACAACGGTATTTGTGGTTGCGCGAAAGTAGTTTGGACTGTGACATGAGAATAGTAAACAAGGGGCGGTTGTCATGATCAGATTTACACGATTAACATTATCTCTTTGTTGATTACCATTGATAAGTAGTATTCATTTTTGTGTTTCCCTAGCTGAAAATGGAAACAGTACAAGATATGTACAGAAAGATGATCCTTTTCAATACAATGGAGCGTATCCTATTTCAGGCACAGCGACAAGTATGTTTAATCCATCTATTTCAAGAGAAAACGTGTTATATACTAGAGGTAATCATTGATTACGGATCCCCGTTCGTCACCTACGGAAAAATTACGGAAACGAAAATCGAGTCGAAAGGAGTCCAGTTTCCCGGCTGAGGTGCTCCTGATAAAATTAATAGGGGCGGCTAATTTGCAGTCGCCCGTGATAGCTCGAACATTTCTGCCTTAATGCCACAGGATGCGCCCTGACGAACGCAATAATCTCTACGCGATTGGATTCCTTTCAAAATAACATTAGCAGAAACTAGAACATAAAATTGTACAGCCTTCCGGTTAGCTCAATTGGTGGAGTGCCGGTCTGCTCAGCAAGAGGCCGCCCGTGAGCTTAAACCCTAGCCTGAGAAAACAGCCGACATTTTGCCACGTCACCATTGATTTCCCCGCGAAATGACGTCTGAAAAACGAGCGCAGAAATTCCATACTGATGACGCGTCACTACCCAGATCTGGGTAGTGATTCTTATCGGTTGAAGCAAATTTCCCACGCGTTACGGGCCAATCAGAAGCACTACTCAGATCTGGGTAGTGACGGGTCATCAGTATGGCGGAATTTCTGCGTTTGTTTCTCAGACGTCGTTTCGGCGGGGAAAGCAGTGGTGGCGTCGTGAAATGTCGGCTGTTCTCTCAGGCTACTCAAACCCCTGCTGGACCGTCAATCAAGATCTTTAATATAGAGAGATTTAGCCAAGGCTAAAAGCGAAGCTCTTGAGGGATCTTTTTAGAAATGTCTTTCTCAAGTAATTTAATTTTTGCCGTCATCAGAAAGCAAACTGAGTTCCACATTTAAAAAAGTGGACCGGACCTGGCGATAAATTGAAAACGAATAACTGGTCAGCGGATAAGTTTAAAAAAAAAAGGTCGCCTTAATGAGTTGTATCTCTGAACCCGCTATCAGCCATGTGACACTGGTCAGCAGATACCTTTTTTGACAGCTGTCAATTGACCATAACATAGATGTCTAATACCACGTTAAACAGAGATAGCATATGCCTTGGACTGCTAGCAACAGCGCGCGAGAGCTCCGCTAAGACTAGTGAGATCATGATTAAAGCTTTTTCTTAGTTCAGATGATGGTGTCATTGGGCGGTGAAGTTAAACCGTTGGCCTTATCTCCTTCATCCTCCATCCTCAAAAAGAGTAGGGGACTTAGGCCTCGGTATCATGGTCTATCTGACTTGTATCGTCATCGGTCTGTGTAGGCAAGGTGAGATTAACATGGACTTAAGCGGCTGAAAATGCGTCTATACACGCTGACGTCCAATCTCACTGCTCTGTTTCCCACGCTATTCAGCCACCGGCTGGAAAGAAAGGAAACTGACTGACACAATTTCCATTTTCATTTCACAGGGGCGGATATCATTTTACTTGACTAACGATGGTGAAGAAGCTACTCACTTTGGTAGTGCTGCTGCCCTGTTGCCTGAAGATGTAATATTCGCCCAGTACCGTGAGGCTGGTGTGCTGATGTCAAGAGGCTTCACCATAGACGATTTCATGAGTCAGTGCTTTGCTAATCAGAATGACAATGGGAAAGGACGACAAATGCCTGTTCATTATGGTTCTAAAGATCTTAACTTTGTCACTATCTCATCCCCCCTTGCTACGCAGATGCCACAAGGTTAGTTTGTGGTTAGTAAAAGTTATGTTAAGGCTATCCATGAATTTCAAACATCCGTTTGTAAACTAACAACAGTATGGTGCTAGTTAGTTAGTGAATGAGATTAGGCTTTGAAAGGCAGCCCCTAAAATGAGATCCACTTTTACTTATTAAGTAATGACATGTTTTGTGTCATAAGGCATGACAAAACTTATAATATGAGGGAAATAGCAGTGCCGGATCCAGACCTTGAGATAAGGGGGTGGGGGGACGGTCATCTAGACCCTTAGATAAGGGGGGCGGTAATCCCGGTCTCCAAAAACTTTTTTTCGGCCCTTCGGGCCTCAGTTTGGTCTAATAATAAGGAGGGGGCGTGCTCCCCATGGATCCGCCACTGAACAGTACAGTTTATCTTTGCCATCTCCCTGATCGCCCCGTGTAAGGCAGTCCAAGAAAAACTTGGATTGACTGGATTTTGGATTCCACACGCTGTGGATTTCGGATTCATTGTCAATGGAACTTGGGTTCCGGACTCCAATTGTTAGCAGAATTCCATGTTCTTAAGCTGAATTGCGGATTCCAAAGTCCAGGATTTCGGATTTCACATGCAAACATTTCTCGGATTCCGGAATCCGGATTACTTTAAAAGGGAAGACTCTGGCAATATTTTTCTGTTTCAGCATGTGGGTATGCCTATGCAATGAAAAGATCAGGCACTGGAAATTGTGTCATCTGTTACTTTGGTGAGGGAGCCGCAAGCGAAGGAGATGCCCATGCAGCATTCAATTTTGCTGCAACTCTGGAAGCACCTCTCGTTTTCTTCTGGTGAGGTTCAACATAACGATAGTCAAAAAGCTTACACATAATTGACTTTGTAGTTGAAATTATATTCTTAATATGGAATATGCAGTTTTGTAGTGAGAGGCGGGTGTCACCGATTGGATCCTCAGTCGGTTGAGGACGAGTGGTTTAAAGGGTCCGGGTTCGATTATCGGCCGAACAGACACTCAGGGTCTTAACTGAAATAATTGATGAAAAATGTGCAGCCCGACTCTTCGAAATGCAGATAGGTTGACATATAAAAGGACTAAAACTGTAGGCTCCCTATTAAATCACCCTCAGTGATTTGGCCCAGTTGTGGGACGTAAAATAACCCACCATGCTGTTCGAAAAGAGAACAGGACGCATACTCCGGTAGGGACCCGCTTTTTATGGCAACATGCCCAGAAAAAGAAAAAGAAAACTAAAATACTTGACTGAATAACGTTCAGTGATTGCTAAAGGATTTGTAGTACCGATTTCAAAGACCCTGCGGCTTTCCGGCCGGTTTAGCAATAATGATTCAAAAGATTAAAATGGAGAGTGACTTGCTTTGATTTATCTTAGTTTTCGTTTCCGTCAACATCCCAAAGATTTTCGCGCAAACGGTAGCCTAGTTTTCTGTCTGTTTTCAGAATTTAGATCTTTTTAAACGGTAACATTCTATTAGCCTTCTAATATGGCTGTCTCTCGTGGCAATCCGTCGCTGGGAAACGTCGCTGGGGTGAAGGGGAGCGATGAGAGCAGAAAATTGATCTGCAACCTTCCGATTTCAGCCAAGCGAAGTTTCCAACTTCCTTGACAAAGTAACCTCCCATATTGGTTAGGACGTTAGAGTCAAATTAAAAATGGGCTAATAGCACCTAACATTTATCTTGTCAAGCTGAAAAGACTGAAAGTGGCAATTATCAGTCTCATCTCAGAGTTGAATATGTTAAAATACTTCGGTCTTTTGTGATAAGATGTTGCTGAGAATATACACCCCAAGTGGGATTTTCTTTATTGAGCAGCTTTTTTCTCTGTATCAATAGTCGTAACAATGGCTATGCAATATCTACTCCTACGGATGAGCAATACAGAGGAGACGGAATAGGTTAGTAAACCTTACGCTACAAGTACAAAAGTAAAAGGTCATTGTAGGATTTTTGAACGATCGTGTTGTGCAAATTTGTGGGTGGAAATCTGAAGCCAGAATTTTAGGTGTCTGTCCTCTTGGACTGTGGAATCTAATGACAATTATTCGTTTAATACAGGAATGTAACAATAGACATGACCACTGCATCCACTCTTTAAGTCCGCTTAGTACAGATTTCCCCTTTATAAAGGTTTCATTTACAGTTAATAAGGGAAGTAAAACTGGAGACTTCCGCTACTATCCGCTCAAAAGAGGATGTTCACTTAATACAGGTTTCACTGTGTTGACATTGAGATAGTAAAAATTTCAAGAAAATTTCCAAATTTCATCTTGTATAATGATGAGAACAATGCTGTGAAAAAGGTTTCATTTGAATGGTCACACCATAGGATTTCATCTCCACAGACTCAAACGTCAGAACCAACCTTACAAGACTGCATCATTCATGTTAGGAGTGAAGGGCCAGAGTAATTTAAAAGATTGCGCCAATCATCACATTCCAGTGTTTCATGAGCTATGAAGTGTATTAGTATGCAGGATAAGCATATTGTATTCTTTATTTTAAGCTGGGCGTGGCCGGAGCTATGGGATGATGACAATTCGTGTGGATGGCAATGATGTCTTTGCAATTTATAACGTCACCAAAGCAGCACGTGACATTGCAATAAAACAACAAAGGCCCGTTTTGATTGAAGCCATGACTTACAGGTAAGACAGGAACCGATTAGTATCGGCTCTCGGTAAGATAAAGAAGTCGTTAATTTACTCGTACAAGTGCTAATTAACATCTCCTCTAGATGGCTTTCCTATGCAGTGTTGGAAATTGTCAGAGGCAGGAAATAAGTTTTTTGTGCTGAGTCTTAAGAACAGCTGTTTTTAGGCTACGTTCACACTATACCGGATAGCGTTTCGTTGCGTCACAAAAAGCTATCGGGTATAGTGTGAACATAAATGGTCCAGGGCGGCACAAGTCATTAACACACATTATTATTCATTCAAAATATTTTCCCTATTCTGATTGGCTAAAAGCACAAGCATAATTCACCATAACCAGTTACTGATGACCAAATTTGGAAGAATTTTGTGTTTAGCGAGGAAATGACGTCAAAAAATGCAGCGTTTACGCAGGTTAAGGCACCGTTAACCAAGAAGACCTCGGGACGAGGTTATTTGTTTTGATTGTGAACTTGAAAAATGGCGCACATTTCATTCGTTTCAAGAGTCAGTGAAGAGTCGGCTTATAACAACAGGAGTAATCGGTTCGCGCTATATTACCTACATTGAATATAACATCGGAGGCAAAAGCTCGCCTTAACTACTTATGTTGAATATGAAATCTGGAGTAAATGATTCGCACTATACTACTGTGTCGACTTAGAGAAAGACGGTAGTTACCGCCGGCTTGCGCTATACTCCTCATGACGGACTTTAAAAACAGGAGTAAACGGTTCGCGATATACTACTTATGTTAAATCAAAAATCGAGTGTAAACCACGTGCGTCGACTAAGAAAACAATGCGAGTGACCGCCTGCTTACTCTAAATCAATGTCGGCTTACAAACACATGGGTAATATCTTCCAGCTATACTACTTTGTCGGTTTCTCAATTAAAATTATCCAAAATCCCTTC
>CALNXK010000008.1:2345000-2360000 GCA_942486035.1 Porites lobata
CAGTCGAACTGGAATTTTCCTGATTTTCCTCCAGTAAATAGACTCATTCTACCTTGCACAACATTAACAACGGTTCCGTGTACAATTTTCAGGTATTTTGTCTCGATCACGAAGCCCGTTTTGAGGAGATTCTTTGTCTTTCCATTAAGGGTTTTTTGATAAACAGAAAAATTGGTTTGGAAGGGGTTAAGAAGCCAGGACAACAAAAAACACAGTCACCCCACCGAAGAGCTTTATTCTGTGCGCAAATGCAACACCCTAGGGACAATTCCAGATTTTCGTTTCCTTGAAAAAGCTTAAAATGGCTAGTCAATGCATGGACAACTCGAGACAGTCCTAGTTCAAAATAAAGTAAACAGCAAAGAAAATTCAGTTAGCGATCAGAGTATTTATCCGATATCGCGAACAATAAGGAGTGATTGAAGATGTGTCTGCAGTTTAATGTAAAATCATTTACCAGGCTCACGGACCTTTCGACAACATAAGTGTACTGATTGACGTAATATCAGTGGTAAAAAAACGAACGCTTTTTACTGTAGGACGA
Organism: Porites lobata; assembly: GCA_942486035.1. Lineage (NCBI taxonomy): Eukaryota > Metazoa > Cnidaria > Anthozoa > Scleractinia > Poritidae > Porites > Porites lobata. The sequence goes on from CALNXK010000008.1 coordinate 2,345,545, forward strand.
TGACGTCATCATACAAAACGCGTCTTCACTCTGGCATCCTGAATTTCAGACCGTCGAAACCTAATTTTCTCTGCTCGTCAACTCAAAAACGCCTCTTAGAACAAGTAGTGGTAATAGCAGAGCTCCACGCGCGCGCGAAGCGCGCGCGTGGGCGGAGCCCCATTGCTAAGTGAATCTTCCCATCCCAGAAAATTGGGTAATCACCTGACCGTACACCGACCGACCTACCGCCGTCCGTCCGCACCACAGGAAAACCAATGTTTACTCTCACACTTTTAGCTAGTTTGGGAGCCCAAGAGAAAACTAATTGCACAGGTTGCACATCAATGTTGTGATCAATTAACAGCTATCAAAACAGGGCATCCGCTGACAAGTATCACCTGACCGTACCGCGGGCTCAAGTGTCGACCCATCGAGGTCGAGTATTTTTTTTAAAGTTATCCGCTGACAAATTACCAGTTTCAAATGATCGCAGGCTCAAAGTTTATTTTTTCCAAGGATTCATATCAAATATGTTGTGTTTATGTCACTATGGCCCCGCACTATTAGGATTTTGATTTCAAACTGGCCTCGGAAGCGAAAATTCATCCAGTTTTTTTAAAAGTAAAGGCGGGGAAGACCTTATCTTACCATGGTCACGCGTTGGTCACGCTCTACGTCCAATTTTTATACTCTGATTGGTCAAAATTGGACAGGTGAGTTTATGCGGAAAAATTATGCAGCATCTTGAAAGTAGATTACTTTGACAGCTGAGGCTGACAGAGTTTTGTGTCAACTTGTGATGTTTTTAACTGTTTTTTTCCTCTGGAGGTACAAAATGAAATACAGCTGCTATCAAGAGTCTTCTGTTATTCATGGCTGGTTTGTTTATTGGGTTTTGGTTGAGAAATGCGTCGCTTGTCAAAATTCGGTAATTCGATTTCGGATGGCATCGTTTTCGTTTTTCACCTTGCTTAATGCGTAAGAGGGTTTAAAAGTCTCAAGCAACAAGACACTTATGCGGCAAGTTTATGCACGTTTGTAGGATTTGAGTCAATGATCTGACCTAGTATCAGGTTTGATATAAGCTTACAGAACTTTAAAAAGCCTTCAGATATATTTGCTCACCACAAATAGAAAGAAAACGTTCCGAAGAATATTTAGTTATAAATTTGGCTGTAGACAGAAATTTTTGAGCGATTTTCTTGCTTCGAGGAGTTCACCTTCGAAAACAGTAAACACCGCGCTGGGAAGCCGGCTAAAACATAAACTTAAGCTTTGCGCTTAAAGACTCAGGATTTTTAGAGACACTTTAATACTTGTCTTCGTGAGTGAAAATTGTTGTCTCTGTAAATGTTTCACGGAATTATATCTCTTTTTTTGATTGTTAGTAGTCTCTCTTGCAATTTTAATCGCTTGTCCGTGCCGTTTGTTTTCATCGTTCATGACCATCGCTTGCAGGAGTACTCAAAAATGTCGCGCGTATCAAACGCTTTATAAGATTACACATCGTTATAACTGAAACCATTAAATAACAAAACAAATAATAATAAATTCGCTATTATGTTGAAGCGTAACTCTGAGTTCATTCAAACACTCCACCACACTGACAGCTCGCACTATACTGAACGAGAACCAGCTGGCCGTATAGGTGATTTTGGAAATTTTCTGAAATTTTTGAACGGTTTGGCTCGTCCTGAATATTGACTGAGTGCAATTTGTCTTGAAAAATTGTGAAATACCGCAGTCTGTCCGAGCTCTGTAAGATAAATAGTACTGTTTCACCTCAAATGTGCTGTATAAAAATTATAAAAGGTTGGTTTTCAACACCCCCAGATTTGTTGGCAAGAATTTGTAAGGTAAACCTGTCGAACGCAAAAAAATTTGGCGTGAATTGTTTTCCAAGAATTTGTTTTCGAGGCCTAATCTACTGTGATCTTGAATGTGATCGAAGATGTTTGCTATTTTTTGGGTGTGCATATAAGGTTATCAATTCGATGTAAGATGTTTCACTCTAAAATAACTTAGCCTTTCCCTCAACAGTCACATGAATGTGCCCTTAAGTTAAATGATTTGTGGATTAAAAGTTTATTGTTTGATTTAAATCATAAATTTATTAAAATTGGAGCTTCGCTTTTAGCCCTGGCTAAATCTATATATTATGCTTGTTAGTAAGACGTCCAACATAAGGAAACTCATAATCAACTTGGTTAATGCATTGATAAAGGGAAACTTTCTCCTTTACCCTTAGGGACAGAGTTCAAAAGCGCAAAATATTTTTATTTCAGCTCTAACATGTGTTGTCTAGCGATTTGCCTTGAACTTCTGTAAACTTTCCAGATCAAACAACTGTGCCCATCGTACATAATCTTGTCTGGGCTCCCTTGAAAAATTGCACTTCATCAAAAGCCTTCAAGTTCATCCTCCGCCGCGACAACTTCATGATCTTTTTTAATGGGTGGTTTTCTAGAACTATCCTGTGGCTTGTCCTTTCTGGTCGTCACTATATTAGCGAGCACGTTTCAATTTCTCTCTAGCAAAAGTCTCTATCAGGCTAGGAGCGTAGCCAGGATTTTCCAGGTGTGCGCACAATTTTCAAAACTTACCCTAACTTCTTACTCAGTTCTCTCCTAACGTTTCGCCATTACCTTTGCTAATTCTGTTAACTAGGTGAGGTTATGCGTGAATGAAAGGGCACTTGCAATCGGTGAGAAAATTAGGTTAGACACTTTACCTTCAAGGACGACTCTCACGTTTTGCTGACACTTTCTACCTTAGAAGAGAAAAGTGAAGCTTTGCCTTCCCCACTCCGTGTAAAAAATGTCGTTCGGCTGTTCAAACTACTTTTAGAAAACAACAAACTTCCCAACTTTAATTTTTAACAAAGGTATAAGGGTAGGAATCCAAATTGTTTTCAAATGTTCTTCAAAATGTACGCCATGCAAATGGAGTATTTCACTGATTTTAACACGATGATTGTGAAGTAGTGTCTAGTGAGTACGGGGGCTAATGCTCCATCGTAAAAATCTGAAATTGAAAACAAAAATCTTGTATAACTGAGTAGTACACATTTTTAGTTATTTTATTGAGTTGTGAAAAATCACAAATTTGTTTCTTCTTGAATGTGTTATACTCTCATCCATTGAGTGTTTTCAGTCTTTCCGATATGTCCGTCGTATAGCGGAAGTTAACGTAAATGATCGATTACCTGAAAAGAAGCTACGATACTAACTTTCCACCTTCGGGTTTTTTCCCTAGCCATAATTTTTTCCCTCAAGGAATTTTTCTCTGTTTTACATAATAATTGGTCTTGCAGGCTTATCGATTTTGAGAGCCTAGTCCTGAGCCGTATTCTGATGCGATCTACTTTATGTAGCTTTCCCCCCATCTAACAGCTCCTTACTGAACAAAAACGGTTTTAATCGAGTCTATTAAAAAAACTAGCCAATATTTTTCCAGCGGTACGCACGATGTTCCTAATTTCCCCTAGTCCCCGTCTTAGTCGCTCTCCTGCGCATTGGTTAAATTTTCTTTTCATAAGCTGCAATGCTCGTAATCGAGCATGCTGATGTCATTTATGCTTAAAAAATTAAAAATTAGTTTATCGAAGAAAGAGTGAATTAAAGGTGTCATGAGGCGTTTGTAATTGCTACCGCAGTGAGCGGGCCTGAAGCGAGCGAACGAGGCAGCTCTCTAATCGGCAAAAAATTACATTATAGGGGCATTCAATCACGTTTTCTTACCAAACGCAAGGAATTGTGGTTATGCGCGACTCAAAGATTTGGGATGCGCAATGGACTCGCAAGGAATTTTGGTTAAGTGCAAATGGAAGATTTGGGATGGGCAGTAGACTCGCAAGGAATTGTGGCTATGCTCGAATGGGAGATTTAGAAAGCGCAGTGGATTACCACGTGCTTTCTTCTTACACTGATTTTCAACCGCAATTTGAATAATTTGCAATCTCGTTAAAGTAAAGAAACAACAGGTCTAATTAGAAAACAAAAAGTCTTTGCACGTGCTGCATACTTTTGCAGTTGGCCGACACTTGTCGACCGAGAATCGAAAGCATTCATGATAAATTTATCCTAGTCGATGCCAATGCAGAATGAAAGAAAAGTTCGAAACCTCTATATATTTAGGTTGGTTTTCGGAAAACAGAACACGCTAAGACCAGCAAAATAGCGTAGCATATGGACAAAGAAATAGCATCACTGCATGGAGCAAGCAGCCGTTTAATATCTTTCAAGGATATTTTCACAAAATGCAATATTTTATATGTCCGATATTTTGACTATAGTGATTAGGGTTAAGCACTGAAAATACTAACTGAAGCACTAACCAAACTGATTAGGGTTAAGCCCTGAGAATGTTGATAAGGGTTAGCAGTTGGCTTTTATTTTAGGTTGGGGTTTACGCTATAATATTTGAATAAAATCGCCATCTCGCAGAGAAACCACGGTGGTCTAGTGGTTAGAGTAGTGGTATGCAGACCCTATGCTCCGGGATCGAATCCGCTCATATTCGAGTGAATATTTTTTTCCTTTGAAATTGAACAGACTTAACTTACACTATGACAACATTTGTCGATCATATATTAAGTCTGCCACAGTCTATTCTTAATCGACGTATGATAGTTTGGTCTGGCTGGGATTTTTCGATTTGAAAAAAATTATTGAAAAAAATATCGGACTGCTGGTCATTTAGTATTTTGAAAATCTTGACCGGTTACCGGCCATATAACTGCAGCCTTTACTATTTTTCAAGCAAATTTTTCTTCTGTTCTAAGAGGGAATCACACAAGCAGCATTAGAGCTACGAGCCCTAAATTTATGTGTCATGTATTTATCAAAAATTGAACATAACTGCCCTCCAAAATTGTTTAAATTGGTGTTTGATTCGTGACATGGTTGGCCAAGTTAATGTGTTTTCATGGTCGTTTCTCAAACCTATCTTGTAGCGCAGATCACAGTTGAACAAATGTCCTTAAACTTGGCAGATGAAATAAACAGTCCTAAACTCAAGAATTTTAAGTTTCGTGGAAAACGCTCGATTTTTGTGCGAACAGAAAGACTGAACACCATAGTTAGAAAATTTGCTCGTATCGCCAAATCAAAGCTTCAAAATAAGTTTCAGTCATTCGGTCACGGTTGCAAGCGAGAATGATTGATATACATATCAAAAATCGAGAGTTATCTGGCCACTTCTGACGCGACGCGAGCACGTTAGAAAAATACTAAAACTGGCTCATAATTAAGTTATTCACCTTTAACGCGATACTCAAAAGGAAGATAATTTCTAAATTTAGGTCATCACTGACAAAGATTTTGGATTAAGCCCTCTTAGCCTCACATCGCCTTCTACTAAAAACTTTACACTTAATTATCCATTTCTTCACTATTCCTTGCCTACAGCAGCATTTCTACCCTTTAGGTATACTAATTTTATGAAGTATTTGACGCGGTCCTTTTCTTACGGCTTATGTCCGTTCGTGAAATTGCTACTTGGGTTTTCTTGGATTGAAAAGGGCAGGCTCTTTCTAAACGTGGCATTGTTTATGGGACCTTAGTATTCAGAACAGAATCAGTCGATGGCAAACAACGAAAAGGCTTTTATGTGGTAAGTTACTGAGTGATGAACCTTGCCTCGAGATGGTCATATTTTTGTAAATACCTTCATGCAATTCAGTGTTGGTCTGAAATTTTTTTGTTATGGATGGGGGGTATGGCGGAGAGATCAGAACATGTACCTCGTGTTGTTTACGAGACATTAACGTAATGAAAACTGTTCAAGAGTCTTCTACAAATCAAAATAGTTGTAAATGCTTACGGGAGGTCCTAACTATATGATGATTAGAAGGGCTATATTTGGAAAGGTACATGGTCGTGGAGTTAAGGAGATTTGACTAATCAGCCGGTTTCCCGCCAAACATAAGGGTGTAGCCAGTGGCCCCAAAATTGTGTTCGCTCGCCCCGGGCTGGCTCGACGTTTGGGATACGGTCATGGAGTTATAAACAATGAGTTCATCATCTAAATAGCCTACTCGCCCCAAAGTTACTGCATTTCGCTTTTCAGAGACCCATCAGTTACTGCATGACCCTCTCAGATCAGATTTTATGTCCGTGATGTAATACTGGTAGTGAGGTCAGTCCACAAGCTGAGTCATAAAAAACACCGACACTTGAGCCTTTACGTTCAAAACATTCCTGGCTATCGGAAAAAAAGAAGGAACTTTTAAAAATACTAAAATAAAATTTTATTTCAAATTTCACTCTGTCACCGTTCGAAAATTATTGTGAATCAGACCGATAAAAGTTCACTCAAAGAGGGGGAGGGAGGGGTTGGTAGTTCTTAACAGTTCCAGTTTGCTAGAAAATTAAAAGTTGCGAAAAAATACTGAGCGAACTGCAGAATACATGCAAGAATGAGAAAGAAAATGAAAAACAACTTCCTGTTCGATGTCGGGTGAAACGTTTAATAGCGTCAAGAAGACTGAACTTGATTTTAATCAAGTTCAGTCAGGTTCACACTCAGTCAGCTGAAAAGTTTAATAGCGTCAAGAAGACTGATCTTGATTAAAATCAAGTTCAGTCAGGCTCACACTCGTCTTTAAACTGCATTTAACCGTTATTGTTATTCATTCAAAATATTTCCCGATTCTGATTGGCTAAGAGCAGACGCATAATTCACCATAACCGGTTACTGGTGACCAAACTTGGAAGAATTTTGTGTTTAACGAGGAAATGACGTCAAAAATACAGCGTTTGGTTCTTGCAGGTTAATGTACGGTTAGCCGAGAAGACCTGGGGACGAGGTTGAGTTGTTTTGGTTGTGAAAACAAAAAATAATGGACATTTCACTCGTTTCAAGAGTAAGAACTAGGCGAAATTATAGCTAAAAACATGGCAAGAACAGCAAGAACACAACTCGAAGGGCGACATCATCTATTTGGAGAATATTTGCTGAGCTGAACAACCCTAAACCTGCCCTATCGAAGGTGAACTGAACATTGATGGAGGTAAGCATGTTTTAGCTTTGTTTTCAAACTAGGAATTATTTTGAATGAATAATAAAACAATTATTGAATTCGGCTTTCGTATCATATGAAGAATTATGGAGATCTCGGAGGGTGTTATCCGCCTCAGCCTACGGCCTCGACGGATAACACCTCGATCTCCATGATAATTCTTCAGAAGATATCGGCCTCATTTGTTAATTGTTAATTAATTCAGAGTACCAAGACGCTGTCTTTCAGTAGCATACAACATTGTACATGTCAGCTACAGACAAACTACTGCTTTTAAACGAAACGAGCTACAGCGCAATGTTGCCTGCGTGTAGACGTCTCCTGTTTAGGCTTGGTAGTGGGTATTAACCCAGTTCCTAATGCGTTTTCGTAAGTAGAAATAATGTGCTTCATATTAGCTTTCATTTGATTCCTCGCACATTTCAATGTGCACAGACACTCGATCAGCTGTGTCAATTATAAGGTTCTCGAATTTGACAATCATTCTTTAGACTCCAAAGTTGAAGCAAAATTATTAATATCACAACAGGAAGGAATGTTCTTAGTGTGAGTCCTAGCAAAATTGTCATTAATGGGAAAACATATTAAGAGCCCATGACTGTAAATATCGAGAATCGCTGGCCAGGCTAAAAAAATCGAAAATTCTGATAATTTGTCAGAAAAACCCCTTTGGGCAACTATCTTCGAAAAAAATATTTTTAACTTTCAAGAATCTATATTGTTCCAGAAAATAAGGAAAAACGAAAATAGCGGTTTTTACCTAATTAATTATGCAAAAATTAGACTAAAAATGGTCTACTTTATCGCGTCGGTCCCGAGGCAAGATTAAAAGCTATAAAACAGAAATATTTTTTGTTTAAAAGCATTTTATCTTTTCTTTCTATCCATGGTACGTTTTAAACCATAAACACGATTTTGAATTTTTTACGGTTTTTTAAAAACTACCACCAAGCGCACTTTTTAAAATGGGTAAAAAATGAGCAACTTCAGAGGCAAAAAACTCGCCTTGGTATGTGTGATACCTACCCAAAATGTATACTAGGACAAAGTTCAGCTCTTATATTAACAGAATATGAAATAAAAAATCTGGGTATTCCAGATTCGCCTTTACAAAATAAACAGCTTCGTGACCAGCAGTGGCAAGAGGTCACAAATTTGCATAAGTCAAATTTGTAAAGAAATGTTGCGGCAGCCGGTTTTGTTTCAATTCAGGGTCAGTATGTGATGTTCGGAAACATCACGAGGCAAGAAAACGTTTTTTGATAAAGTTTATGTTAAAATAGCTGAGTAATTAACCGTTCACAAAAAAAAAAATGATAAAAAAAAACGACCTCGAAGAAGCGTTATGTAAAAGCGCCGGACTATTATGTAAACTATATGCCATGTCCCCGTTTTTTTTCCTAACTTCCTTGTATTAGCACCCATCTGTATCATCTTAAATTCGCCTCTGGTATATCTAAAATAGGTAGGTACATTTTCCTTGAAATTTTATTTCGAAGGAGGTTTTTTGCGAACGGAATACACTTCGACTCGTTCGAGGAAGTCATAAACTAACAGTTAGAGTAACAATGTCACGCAACGACGTCTCGAGCAGCTCCGCCTTCTTTTACTGTTTTTTTTTTTTATTATTATTTTATGAAATGTTAAGGAAACTTTGTTTTGAACAGGCAATGCGTTGTTCGCAACATCATTTGTTTCTCGTTTTATTTTATTTTCAGAAAGAAGGGATACTAATTTTGCATGCCTGTCAGTCACGCACTAAAAGTTAGCATTTTCTTGACAGAGATGTTGAAATCTGATTTTTTTACTACGTATTACAAACAACAAACCGTCCCTTGGTTTATTATTTTTTTTTACTTTTTCACAAATAGAGGTATAATTAGGCAGCTACCAAAGGCCCTAGGAAACAGCAAAGTCATCGTAGTTCATACGGTCCAGCAGTTTCTATCCTCCGAAACGAATCCGAAACATTTTTCCCGCAAAAACTGCCCTTTTTAGGTCATCTCGGAGTTGTACCACCTGCCAAGGGGCGTTTTCCTTCAAATAAAAAATGATATTTGTTCAGTGATTTCAAAATATAATGTAGTAGCGCCTTAGTGTGTAAATCTATACGCGCAACTCATGAAACAAGGCAAGTTCAAACCGACGCCGCCGAAGAACTGGAAAAGGAGACTACAGTCGAACCTCCCGAAAGCGACCACCCAAAATGCGAAGACTTAGTGGTCGCAAACGGGAGGTGGTCTCTTACGAGAATCGAACCACGGGAGGTTTCTTTGAGAAGAAAACCGGACACATCTACTTTAATTTAAGGAAGAGAATTTATTGCATGCAATTTCCAAGTTACGATATGTGCAGTTCCATGTTGATGTTGTTTCTACCACAAGGGATCGCTTACAAGAGTTTAAAAACAATGCAAAATCATTAAACCGTCAGCCGCCAATTAGTGGTCGCGGGCGCTTACAGGAGAGATTCCAGCTGGAAGACTTAAACTGGGTGGGTTTTGGTGTTTTGAACAGGTGGTCGCTTAAGGGAGGTAGTCGCACATGGAGGTTCAACTGTACTCCAACAGAGTAAATCCCTTTCACGACGATGCGACTAGGATTTGTCCATGGAAGATAAGACTCCTTGTTCACCTCTTTTGAGCTGCTCTAATCAACTCCCACCCATGTCGAGTGCTTGCAAAACGTAGCATCATCTTGAAAAGAGAAGTATTAGAAAGGTCATCCTTGACGCCCCTGACATATCGCAGTATGCGGCAACGAACTTGTATCGACGTAAGTACCATTTACTAACCGGGCAGTAAGGTGACGCAGAGTAAAAGCGTAACTTGACTACAATTTTCAGTTTACAACAGACCCGAGTTTTGTTCAAAGAAATGTCTGCTTTTGCTCAGGAGTATTAACGTCAGTTCCCGCAATGTCCCAGCTCGCGCCTTCACACTGGAACGTCTGATCGAATTATCATTTAGTTGATAGCTACCCTTCTCTTCCTCTTCCCAACTTATCTAGGAAGATCGAAGGGCCCCTGCTCGCAGGGTAGTTGATAGCGACTAAGGAGCTAAATAACATAACGAGGTAAGTAAGTGGGATTGGCGGTTTTATTTACGCCTAACCGTTTCCCAAAGTAAAGAAGGAAAGAGCTTCAGACAAAAGGGAAAGAAGACCCCAAATCGAGGCCCTATGTGGCGAGTATATTTGTTGTTTTAGGCTGATTCTGTGCTAAAGTCATTACTTACTGCCTTTACCCAAAGAAGGAAAGAGCTTCAGACAAAAGGGAAAGAAGACCCCAAATCGAGGCCCTATGTTGCGAGTATATTTGTTGTTTTAGGCTGATTCTGTGCTAAAGTCATTACTTACTGCCTTTACCCAGTCAAAAAATGTTCAGTGTAGAGTTACATGTGGGGTATGAAGAAGATATCATTTTATAAGGGAGCACTAACCAAAAAGATCTTTTTAGGTGATGCATTTAAACTTGAAAAAGATGGCCCATTTTTTTTCAATTTTCAGCCGGTCCGTTTCCATCCTGGCCATCAGTAGCAACAGACCGTGCCTAAATATAGTCTTACATAACAAAACTGGACCATTATTTTTGAACTGAATTGATGTGAAATGAAGACCATAGTAGGTTTTTAAAATGAACTAGCAAATAGCTTGGCATAGCCCCTTTAACTCTTTTTTGACGGCCAGTTTTAGTGGAAGAAAACCCAGCCTTTTTGGACCGGTTTTCAACCAGTTAGTAGCCTGGATAACAGGCCTTATTTTTTTCGCGTTTTTGCAGGCGAGCGTAGGCAAGCGCGAAGTGAGTGAGAAGCGCCAGACAAGCGCGATGGGGCAGACGCAGAATAAACAACGGCCTGTCCACATACCATTGTTTTGTTGCATTCCGCCCCAAACCTACCCATTAATTAATGACGCTCCTCACGCTGTTCGCGCTTGCATTCGCTCCGGCTTCGGGCTTGCCTTCGCTAGCCTGAAAAACGCACGCCTGTTATACAGGCTAGCAGGAGCCGATTACTGAGGCTAGCCAGTTAGCATGATGTGGGAATAGCTGAAAAAGAGATTTGCAACACAAGACTGCTAAATTGGACGTACACTAATTTAGAAGCTTTTTTGGCGCATTCATAGAAGCCAAAATTTGGACGTCTCTTACGAACCTATATCGATCTTTCTCTCCCGCTCTCTTTTTTCCCTTTGCCTTTCTTCTTCTATTGCTCCGGCTTTTGATCGTGTGAGTTTGTTTTGCAAGGAATTTTGGCTGGCTAACTTTTCAGGAAAGGGACATTTAATTAATCTGTAAAGAATAGAAGGTGAATAGAAAAATTGGAAGTAGATTTTTTCACCCCAAATGTTGCCTTTTTTTTGTGTGTGTAACTCTGTCAAGATACATGAAGATAGGTGAAAATTTGGTGAATGAGGTACCAGTGGAAAAATCCATCCTTGCTGATTTTGATCAGTTCATCATCCTGGTGAATAAATGGCAAGGTAAATGGACTCATGAAGGATACCGTAAAATTCAGAAAATAAGCCCCTCCTTGTATAAGCACCTCCAAATATAGGTCCCCAAACTTGTAACGCAAAAAACCGTCCGTTAAATCGCCCCTCCATATATAAGCCCCCCGGGGCTTGTACTTGGAAATTGCCCTCAAATACAAGGTAAAACAAAGCAAAAACGGTAAATTTCCTTCCAGCTATAAGGTTAGCCCAATCGATTTTGAAACACAAAATTCCCTCCATAGATAAGCCGCTCTGAATATAAGCCCCTACTAAAATAAGCCAGTCAAAAAGGGCCTTTGAAAAATATAAGCCCCGGGGCTTATTTTCGGAATTTTACGATATTCTTGGTTCAAAAAAAATAAAAAAAACACCAAAACTACCCCAGTGCAGTACTCCCTCCATCCGATTTATTTTTTCTACTGAGCGTTCAATGAAGGTTTCAGCTAATCAATGGCACAATTACGCGTCGGTCCACTTGGCGATCTTTGACCACCTTTGGGTGTTCGAAATCATGTCTGGACTTAATAGTGTTGAACGCACGAACAGTGAAGAGGCAGACAGAGGAGGTGGAAGAATTTCAGAAAAGAGAGAAAAGGGGGCAATGATTACTTTAATCTTGTCTTCACTTACGTTATTTTTAATAAGCGAGACTTGGCAATTTCACCAAAATATAACTTTGAAAAACTTCTGAGGAAATTAACTATCTCGGATTTTTATTGATTGAAAACTTAGTGTCTGATGTATAGTGTTAATGGCAAATCCCCTAAAATGCCTTGATGAATGAACTATCGGTACCATAAAAGCATGTGCCCACTCCAAGAAAGATGTATGGCTACGAAACTCATTCAGGTGAATTAAGCAAAGTTAAGTCATCTAACATGAATAATATTTCTTTACACACTTCATAAGCTCACATTTTTTATTGTACCGGTTAAAATAAAGTGTGACTGTGCTTGAGTTTGACAACGGGCACGCAATTGCAGAATACAGTACTCCAACACCCGACGACAATTTGTGAGCAACCTTAATTTTGTAATGTACAATTAAGAAGAGCCAACATACTAATTACAAAACATTCAACATTAGCTATTCTCTTGGTTATGCTATTCTTAAGCCTCAAATATTGCGTGATGCTGACAGTTACGATAGGAATATACAGATGCATTATGTAAATTTGCCACGTTGTGTCACCAACCTTCACAGCTATTTGTTAATTATCAGGGATATCAATTTTTCTGATCCTTTACCTAATTTTAGCTTAATTTAAAGGCGCTTTCATCCTTTCTCCTACGTTTCGAATATACCATGAACCGAAACTAGAAAGAGAAGTCAGGCGGCATCATTTCTCTACAAATTTGACTTATGCAAATTTGTGACCTTTTGCCACTGGTGGTCACGAAACTGTTTATTTTGTAAAGGCGAATCTGGAGTACCCAGATCTTTTATTTCATATTCTGTTAATATAAGAGCTGAACTTTGTCCTGGTATACATTTTGGGTAGGTATCACACATACCAAAGTGAGTTTTTTGCCTCTGAAGTTGCTCATTTTTTACCCATTTTAAAAAGTGCGCTTGGTGGTAGTTTTTAAAAAACCGTAAAAAATTCAAAATCGTGTTTATGGTTTAAAACATACCATGGATAGAAAGAAAAGATAAAATGCTTTTAAACAAAAAATATTTCTGTTTTATAGCTTTTAATCTTGCCTCGGTACCGACGCGATAAAGTAGACCATTTTTTAGTCTAATTTTTGCATAATTAATTAGGTAAAAACCGCTATTTTCGTTTTTCCTCATTTTCTGGAACAATATAGATTCTTGAAAGGTAAAAATATTTTTTTCGGAGATAGTTGCCCAAAGGGGTTTTTCTGACAAATTATCAGAATTTTCGATTTTTTTAGCCTGGCCAGCGATTCTCGATATTTACAGTCGTGGGCTCTTAATAGCACCACTGGAAAGTCCTGCTTTGAAACATAACAAAGCTAAGAATCCCAGCTGGTAGGAGGCCAAGTATGGAAGAGGATTTGAACTCGGGACTACAGAGAACATGTCCAGCTATAGCGGTCAGCAGGGCGAGACTTGAACATGGGGCTAAAAGTCCGGCGTTGTCTATGCTGCCTCCACAGTTAAAACAACCTCGTTACTGTTACACCACTACCGTTTCGTAATATAATTTGTTCTACAGGAAAGTATCAATTTTATTTTCACTGAGTCGACTTGGCCACTTTGTTCATCCAAAAATAGTAGCTCTAAAGGATATAATATATAGATTTAGCCACGGCTAAAAGCGAAGCTCCCATTGATAAATTTATAACTTAAATCAAACAATAATTTTGTATTCCACAAATCAGTTAACTTAAGGGCACATTCATGTGACTTTTGAGGGAAAAGCTAAGTGATTTTGGAGTGAAACAAATCTTGTATCGAGTTGATATAGCCTTAAATGTACACCCAAAAAATAGTCTTCGGTCACATTTAAGAGCAATAATGGCTCTTGATCACAGTAGATAAGGCGTGGAAAGCAAATTCTTGGAAAACAAATCAGGTCGAATTTTTTGCGTTCGACAAGTTTACAAATTCTTGCCAAGAAATCTGGGTGCGTGCAAACCAATCTTTTATTTTTTTTTTTATACACCACATCTGAGGAGAAAGAGTACTATGAGGCGCTGTCTTTATCATACAGACCTCGTACAAAATGCAGTATTTCACAATTTTTCGAGACAAATTGAATTCATTCAATATTCAGGACCATCGAAGCAAGCGTGAACTTTTAATTAGCGAAACCGTTCAAAAAATTTCCAAAATCATTACGGCCAGCCGGTTCTAACTTTTGACAAGCGCCAGCGAAGAAATTTTAAAAGACTTACGCTTCAACGTGATAAAGAATTTATTGAGTCTATTTTTTAATAATGGTTTTATAACGATGTGTAATCTTAAAAAGCGTTTGATACGCTCGGCATTTT